>JAMKPZ010004380.1:0-37220 GCA_024699675.1 Amphibolis antarctica
AGTTTTTTAAATGCTTAATTAACATATGCGTTAATTTATTATTTTAATATGTTGGAGTAAGTGATTAATAAATTATTTAAATCAATGACTTCAATTTTGGATGAAGTGATAAAATATTTGTGTGGTTTTGTATTTTATATTTTTAATTAATTGATTTAATTATTAAATCTATCTTCAATTTATTTGTGAAATATTCTTATAATTTGTAAAATCTTTAATGAAAATATTAGAGTGGATTTGATTTTTAATTGATTAATTTTGAATTGAAAAAGATTTTAATTAAATATTAAGTAATAATTTAAGTAAAATAATGTATTTAACATTTTCATGTTTTCTTCAATCGATTATTTTCCATGTGTCGTGTTTAATTTCAATTAAGTATAATAAGGTATTTAAGATTTTTAAATAAGTGATTTAATTTTTTAAGATTAGGTATTTAACATTTTAACATTATTGAAAATATTTGAAAAGAAAAACTTTACTTTACAAGAAATCATAAAGTAAAGACATTTACTTTACGGCTTAACTTTAAAATGCACGCGCCTAACTTAAAAAGTCATGTGTTAATGTTAAAACGTCGATTTTTTAATACAATCGTTTGGTTTTTTAACATAAAATACTGATTCTCTTATTACGTGTGAACTTAAAATTTCACTTGACATTCTACTGTAATATTTCACGAATTATATTCATATCTAACACTTATTTAATTAACTATACCCATTTGAATATCAAGCTGAAGTGTTCTAAATATTAAATATACTTAAAACACTTAACCTGAATCGAACATTCAAGTATTAAATAATTTAGCATTAAGTTCAATATTTCCAGTTATGTTCAATTAATAACTAAATAGATAATTAGCAAATATAATTACGAATTTTAAATTACCATCAAATTATGATTAAACATTAATTAAGTTATATCCTACAATCTTGCAAGCATATGTGGAAGGAATTTGAAAGACTGGCGTTTAAGTTTAAGTTCACAAGCTATATCCTACAATCTTTCATCATGTGAAAGTTTAAATTCACACGTGATGAAAAATTTGATGTTTTGTGTTAAAAGATCGGATAATTGTATTAAAAGACTGACATTTTAACATGAATATGTGATTTTTTAAGTCAGGTACGTGTATTTTAAAGTACACGTGTGAACAGTGTTAGTGTTTTAATTAAAGAACTATAACTTTAAGCATAAATGATTGGTGTTTTAGCAAGACATGTCAGATTTTTAAGTTAAACACGTGAAATTCATTTTTTAAGTTGTGAATAGTACTTAGGTGTTTTAAGGGTATAACTCTGGATATCCTTCAGATATTTATGTTAAAAGACCTAAGACTATATAAATGGATTTAACGGTTGAGTGATGGGTGATAAATAGTTTTACCACCTAGGAGGGAGTCGATGAACTAGTAGTTAGGGGCATGTATCGGCTTGTAGGCTAGCTGCCGTGTGCTTACCCGAAGTCCAAACTCAGTTGAGTGGGGTGATAATGAGTTTTATTGCCTGGGAGGAAGTCGGGGAATCAACAGCTGGGGGTGTGTACTGGCTTGCAGGCTGGTTGCCGTGTGCTTACCTGGAACCCAGACTCAACTGAGTGGAGGGTGATAACAAGTTTTACCCTATGGCTGATTGTAACGCTATTGACTTTACTCTACATTTAGCGGTAATGTTACAAGCTTTACTCTACAGCCAATCGTAACATTATAGACTTTACCCTACGACTAGCCTAAATAAACGGAAGTGGAAATAACGGCACTTCCGTCGAAAAACGCTAAGTTCTAGCAGAAGTTCTGCCTGGGCGACTACTGCCGTTGAATTGGGGGAGAGCCAGGGAATCGACAGCTAGGGACGTGTACCGGCTTTCAAGCCAACTACCACATGTTTTACCTGGTAGCCAAATCAATGCTGGGTATGAGGGTCATTAAATTTCACTCGTTAATCGACCTACAACCGCGCCTATAGAGTTCGCGTCCCCTAAATAATTTAGCATTAAGTTTGTAACATAACGGTAGAATGTTATTCATGTATTTATGTCCCTCTTTATAACAAACAAAGTTACGTACTATTAATTCTCCATTGCCTTTTGATTTTCTAAATCAACTTCTTCTAATAGCAAAACCTTTTTTCATTGCATATGCATTATAAAAATTATATATATTATAAAAATTATATGCATTATCCTTAGAAGAAAATTCTATGGCATAGTGTGGACTTGCACTTCCTTCTCCTTCTCCATCAGGATGGCTAGACAACCCTTCCATTCTAATATTGAACTCTAAGTCATCAAGTCTTTGCATTTCAGAATAATCATGTTCAAGCTATTATACTTGCTATTATTCATACGAATCAGATATTAATTAAAATGGTTGATGTTTGGTCATGTGTATGTTTTATTCATACGAATCAAGTGCATGTTATATTGAAAATATTTCAAACACGTCACAGTTTGGTCATGTTTATCATCCATTAGCTTTTGAAAATTCGAATTGTTGATTCTTTAATTAAAAGTGTGGTTTCATTCTACCCATACATTTACTGTTTAACTCATACATTTTAGATTAAACATATTTTACTTTGTACCATATACTGAAATATTTAAGGTAATTAATAGTTTATCAGTCTAACATTTTTCCCTTAATAAATGTTGCAACGTCGGTCTAACATTTTTCCCCTAATAAATGTTCTTTCATGTTAAATAAAAGTATAATCAATGCACTTAATAAATCAACTTCAAATAACATGAAAGCACACCTATAAGTCATCAGTAGATCCAACGCTAAGTGGCGTAGTTTTGTATTCCATTCGACGATTGGAGAAGAGGAATCGACGGGAAGACGGTTGGGAAGAGGAATCGCAGGTGAAATGCGATTTTCTTTTCATGTTAAAATAAAAGGGCTACTTTGGGAAGATATCACATTTATTAGATGAAGATCATACAATCAAAAGTGTCTTCTAAGCTGATGGCAGAGCTCATGAAGCATATATGAAGTTTGGAGATGTGGTTGTTTTTGACACTACTTATAAGACAATAATTTCAACATGCCTTTTACACCATTTATTGGAGTAAATCACTATAAGCAGTCTACATTGTTTGGATGTATTTTACTAGTAGATGAGACAAAAGAAACATTTCATTGGTTATTTACTACATTCCAAACTTGCATGTATAACAAGAATCCAAAGGGTATCATTACAAATCAAGATCATGCAATGTGTGCAGTTATTCATGTAGTTTTTCCAGATTCTGTACATCGTTACTGTTCTTGGCATATTGGTCGAAATGCCATTGGTCATGTCCCAGAGATGCGCACTAATGTGAACTTCAAAGTTGATTACAATAATTGCATATATGGTGCAAAGACTCTTGAAGGGTTTGAAAAGGAGTGAGACTTATTGATAGTTAAATATTCAACAGTGTATGGTAACTCTTGGTTGAATTATATGTATAGAATCCGAGATCTAAAGAATATGAAGACTTAATTACTTTGACAACAAAGTCGACACTTTTCTTCTCTACCTTAATTGAAATACAGGTTGTTGCAAGTTATACAAGAAAGATATTTTCTGCATTCCAAGATGAAATGAGAAAAAGATTAACGTATCTTAATAAAAAAATAAGCAAAGTAGGTGGGTAATATTGTTTTGAAGTTTGGAATCCAATGATGGCAAAGATACATAGAATAATCAGTTTAAATATGGAGACCAATTTTGATGTATGTTGTTCATGCAAGAAATTTGAAAATGAGGGTCTTCTTTGTCATCATATCTTTTGTGTATTATGGAAGAAGCAGATCACCCACTTACTAACCAAATACATTTTGCATAAATGGACCATTCATTGTAGATATCATACTAACACTATTGATGGACTACCAGATCATGTTGATGAGTATGTTTATTATATTCATCAAAGAATTTTATTCTCACAATTGATGTTGATGAAACATGTTTTCATATTTGTCATAGGTTTACTCCTCTCATGAGATGAGACTTACGGTCTAGTGCATTCAAATTGATGGACACTGCTTTCACTTCAACACAACAGTACGTACTAATGAAATCAACTTTTGATGATTTGTTGAAGAGAATTGCTGAATTAAGTATGCAGTGTACACAAGATGATCAAAGTGGAAATAACCCTACTACAGTTGATTTACCAACTGGTTTTGTGGTGAATAATCCATCTACATCAAAAAAAACCAAAGGAAGACCTGCCCATTCTTAACGGATAAAAGCTTTCATTGAAGAAATTAACATCCAAAAGAAAAGAAGGATATGTCATGGGTGCGGGCAACTAGGTCATTACATAATTACTTGTCCCAATGCAGGTACTTGTCAACAAAACATGGGAGATGATGCTTGAAGACGAGTATGAGACAAAGAAGCTTACATTACAATTTACAAATAAACTAATATAATTGTTTTAGTGAGATATATGTTGATGTAACTGTTTTAGTCAAATAAACTAATGTAATATATTGAAATATTGAAATATTTGGGTGGTTTTGATTTTTAATTAATTAATATTGATTTAAAAAGAATTTTGATTAAATATTAAGTCATAAATTTAACTAAAATAAGGTATCTAAGATTTTCGAATAAGTGATTTAATTTTTTAAGATTAGGTATTTAACATTTTAACATTATTGTTAATATCTAAAAAGAAAGTAGTAGCTATACGGTGAGCTGTAAAGTAAACCGGCTCGCCGTGGAGTAATGGTCATTACTCTACGGTGAATCGTAAAGTTATTCGTTGACCCTAAAAATTAAGCACATTATCTGTGCTTATTCATCAATTAATCTCACTAGAAGTTGGAACATTAGTTTATTAATTAATTCACATAATTGGAATTGTTAAATTCCTAATTTAATTATATAATTACATTTATTAGCCACCTTAATCATAGTCATCAATCAATTAATTTCATTATTATTTGGACATAACTGGAAATATTATGGGACTTAATGCTAAATTATTTAACACTTGAATATTTGATTCAGGTTAAGTGTTTTAAGTTAGTGAATTAAGTATATTTAATTTTTAGAACACTTAAATTTGATATTTGAAGGGCTATAGTTATTTAAATAAGTGTTAGATATGAATATAGTTCATAAATCAACGATGGAATGTTATGTGAAATTTTAAGTTCACACGTAATAGAAGAGTCAGCGTTTTGATGTTAAAAGACCTGACAATTGATGAAAAGATGAACAGTGTATCAATGTTTTAACATTAATATGTGACTTCTTAAGTTAGGTACGTGCGTTTTAAAGTGCACATGATGTGTGAATAATGTCGGCTTTTTAATACTAAAGAATCGTAAAGTTAAGCAAGAGATGACGTAAAGTTCGATATTTTAGTAAGACACATGAGTTTTTAAGTTAAACACGTGAGATTCAGTTTTTAAGTTGTGAATAGTACTTAGGTATTTTAAGGTTATAAATTCGAATATCTCTAGAATATTAATATTAAAAACCTAAGACTATATAAATAGATTTAACGGTTGAATGTTTCAACGTTTTATATTTGAATCGTTCTTAAGCAGTCATGCAGGGTCATGGTTATGCATTTATAGGTAAAACGTGGATGCGATCGTAAACTTTGAAGATTTCAAAGAAGAATGATTGGATCATTAAAATTCTAGAACAATCTAGAAAAGAAATAAAGAATGATGCAGACATGAAGTGCATGTTCTATATTGAACGTGAGATGTATTAGAAGTTGTTGAATATTTCAATGACATGTTCAAAGGTTTTCATAGACACAGTGGAAGATATGGAGGAAGTGTATTTCACTTTATAAATACACTTCAAAACCTAGAAAACTGAAATGCACCCTAATATTTTCAAAATCAAAATCTTAATATTTAATCAAAATCTTTTTTAAATCAAAATTAATTAATTAAAAATCAAATCCACCCTAATATTTTCATTAAGAATTTTACAAATTATAAGAATATTTCACAAATAAATTGAAGATAGATTTAATAATTAAATCAATTAATTGAAAGTATAAAATACAAAACCACACAAATATTTTATCACTTCATCAAAAATTTAAGTCATTGATTTAAATAATTTATTAATCACTTACTCCAACATATTAAAACAATAAATTAACGCATATGTTAATTAAGCACTTAAAAAAAATTTAACCACCGTATTCGTAATCAATAAACAATTAATTAAAATCTATAAGTTAATTAACGTAATGATTAAAAGTATACACACGTGGAGAATTAATTATGTGAATTAACTATTAAACTAATGTTCCAACTTCTAGTGAGATTAATCGATGAATAAGCACGAATAATGTGCTTATTTTTTGGGGTCAACAAATAACCTTACAGCTTGTTGTAGAGTAATAGTCATTATTCCACAGTGAGCCATAAAGTTAAGTCATAAAGTAAATGTCTTTACTTTACGGCTTGTTGTAAATGTATTTCTTTCTTTTCAAATATTTACAATAATGTTAAAATGTTAAATAATTAATCTTAAAAAATTAAATCACTTATTTGAAAATCTTAAATACCTTATTTTACTTAAATATATGACTTAATATTTAATCAAAATCCTTTTTAAATCAATATTAAATAATTAAAAATCAAAACCACCCAAATATTTCAATTGACGATACTAAATGATAGTTTTGTGACTCATTTCTTTATTTTTGCAGAAGTTCCTTAAATCAATTATTAGAAAACAATCTTGTATAATTTAATTAATCTTGTATAAATATTTGGGGTCTTTATTGTAATTAATGTTAAATACCTTATTTTACTTAAATTTATGACTTAATATTTAATTAACATCCTTTTGAAATGAATTTAATGAAATAAACTTCAAACAACGAATGTAATCTGTTGCCCCACCCATCACTTAACGAACCTTCATTGAATGAGCCTTGCCTTTATAAAGAGGATCATTTTAGGAAAAGTTTTAAGATATGTAGAAGTTAAATGCTTTTCTTGGAATAATGCATATTTTAATTGAAATTAAACATAATAACACGTGGAAAATAATCCCTGATATTTTACTTAAATGTTAAATACTTTATTTTACTTAAATTTATGACTTAATATTTAATCAAATTTTTTTTAAATCAAAATTAATTAATTAAAAATCAAATCTACCCTGATATTTTCATTAAGAATTTTACAAATTATAAGAATATTTCACAAATAAATTGAAGATAAATTTAATAATTAAATCAATTAATTGAAAATAAAAAATAAAAAACCACACAAATATTTTATCATTTTATCAAAAATTTAAGTCATTGATTTAAATAATTTATTAATCACTTACTCTAACATATTAAAATAATAAATTAATGCATATGTTAATTAAGCATTTTAAAAAATTTAATCACCGTATTTGTAATCCATAAATAATTAATTAAAATATATAAGTTAATTAATACAACAATTAAAAATATATATACATAGATGGAGTTTTAAAGTTAAGGGAGTGTGTGTACATTTTTTTTAGGTGAAGAGAGAGTGTATTTTTAAATTTCACCTGTCAATCTTACTTATATATATATATATATATGAGTCCACGGATTCTGTAGGTGTTTACAGAATTTATTTTTATAGGTTCATTAAAGATGACAATGGATGTTTGTTGTGTAAATTTATAAGACAATGGAGGTCTATTAAAGATTAATTTACACAATGAACTTACTCTGTTGTATAAATTGATAAAGCAATTGAGGCCTGTTGAAGATGACGTTGTTTCAACGAACTTACTTTATTAAAGGTACGTACGTAGCTGGCGATCTAAACCGTTCAATTAATATTTAACAATCACTTACAAATGTGACTTACGTAGATGTCTATGGAACCATTTTTCACTATATATATGTGTGTGTATGTATAAGGAAGACTAATGAGAGATCAAGAGATAATGAAAGAAAGATTTAAGAGAGTGATGATGTATTATAGAAATTTTAATAGAAATATTTATAACTGGTTAATAGAGGTAAAAGGAAAGATATCGTTATTAAAGTCATCGAATATTATATTTTGTTAGTGTAAACTTAAAAATAACAATTAAATAGTAAAGATTACGGTATACACCGGAGACTAAAATTGTATTGGATACATGAGTTATTAAAAAATTTTAAAAAATTAACTTAGTGATATCATCATTTTCCTTTAAGGAAATAAATATATTTCATTTAAATTTTTAAATGTGAAAAAAAGGCGCAGGACGCCAACCTGCGAGCAGCGGCGGCGAAAGCGAACCGGTTCCGTCTCCGTCTCCTCCCTTGCATATTTGATTCGACCTGTCTCTGCTTCTTGCCTTCTCCGGCGGAAACGCAAACCTCAACCTCGCCGGTGCACTTACCTACGACCTCCTCCGTCCTCTTTGTCGTCCGCGGGGTGACGCTAACAGGTGGGTAATGGAAAGTTGTCTGCTTCTCGGCATTGTTCTTGCCCTTGCTCTGCTAAACGTAGGGTTCGGTAGGGTTTTGCTTGAGATGGTGGACGGATGGTGGTGGTTGCGGTTCTTCTCTTGATTTGGTTGGTTGTGATCGGTGTTTTGTTTGTGTTCTTGCCCCTGGTTTTGGTGGTGGAAGCTGGAAATGGCGGAGGCGTGGTGGTTGACGAGGATTCTGACAAGGTGGCCATTGGGTTTTTGGGGTTTTCTGGGTCTGTAAAGGAAAATCAATCATAATGGGGAGATGAGTCCAACACCATATCCTGTTTATAGAAAAAGCACGTCGTCCTCATCACCCACTCTGTTCAAAAAATTGCTTTCGACTTTTCTGAGAGTGCTGGTGGCCATCGCCGCAGTGGACCCATGCTAACAGCTGTTTTCTATGAGCTACAGTGGTAGTCGTTGACCATCCTCCATCATCTAATCGCTCTCCACTTGGTCAACAACACTCTGCATCACATTACATGCATTAAATCTTTTATACACTTTCAATATTGATAAGATGTATACTTTCTTCAATCTTCACTTTCACTATTCATGAGAATGATCTTTGTTTCTGTTGTTCATGAAAATGTTCTTTAATTCTATCAAATTAACATCCTTCTTTTAAAATATTCCATTATAATCCCTTTAGCAATAAGATCAACAATCATATCATATATAAAAATGTAACTTACTTTTAATTCAATTTTCTGCTCCTTTTTTTATTTTTACTTCTAGCAAGCGATTGATTTATAGGGACCACAGTCATGTATAGGTTGAATTATATTTTGATTCTAGATATGCAAGTGACAGAGGAGATAGGAAGTCTATTTTTAGATATTGTGCATATATAGGTGGGAATCTTGTCACTTAGAAAAACAAGAAATAGAATGTTGCCTCATGCTCAAATGTAGAAGTTAAATATAGGGCCATGACATAGGTCAATTACAAAATTATGTGGTTACCTTCACTATCAATGGAGTTGATATTTCAAGTTGATCTCCCAATGAAAGCTCAATGTGACTACCAGTTAGCAATCTTCATTATGAGCAATTGTATTTTCCATGAGAGGACAAAACGTGTGGAAGTAGATTATCATTATATTAGAGATCTTTTCTTGAAAAAAATATGTTTGCATCCCTTACACATGGTCCTCTATTTAGATTGTTGATATTTTCACTAAAGGACTATCTACTAGCATCTTCAATAACCTTTGTAACAAGCTAGGCATGTTTATTTCTCTTATGCAACTTCTATATATAGAGGTATTACCTTTACTAGTAGAATCAATCTACTTCCACTAATCTCTTGTGTTCTCATAGATATATTTGCTCTAGGTTGAGGAGTTTTTTATTTATTTTTGTGTAAATGGGTTAATGGGTCATTAGTTAGATCCATTGACCCACCCATCACTATATAAACTTTGTAATCACTCATTTCTAAGGTTAATAAACTATTTTTCTCTTAAATTACCATGTTTAATATTAAGCTTTCAACTTGGGTATATGATACTTTCAAATGTTGTTTTCCCATTTTATGAAGTTAGTCCTTCACATCTTTTTCCATAGATGTATGATGTAGGTGCTAGAGTGTAATTTTGCATTCCAAATCTTTTTAGTACTAGGTATTTTTCCAAATTTATACTTAATATTGTATATTTTCAATTTCTAAGGATGTTTTTCCAAAGACATAAGATGCTTCTATCATGTCCTCCATTTCAAATCTTGAATTAAGTTCATTCTTTATTTTATTTAACATGCCAATGTCATTTCCAAAGTGCAAAATATCATTTATATACAAGGATGTATTATCAAATTGTTCTCACTTTTCATGATTTACGCAATTATCCAATTTATTTGAAACAAATCCTATTTTAACCGTCACATTATGCAATTTGTCGTACCATTGCCTTAATATCCTTTTTATAGATGGAAACGTAGTTATTGAGGATTAAGTTTCTTGAATATCAATTTCTAGTTTTTGTGTTTAATTTTTTGGCAACTGATTGGGTTGTGAATTTTTTAATATATTCATTTGCATCTTATAGTCTTCTCATTTTTAGGTAAATCATGTAATTTCCAAACTTTGTTCTTTTTCATGAAATTAATTTCATTATTCATGGTTTCAAGGCACAAATATTTCTCATGTGATTTAATCACATCATTATATCTCATAGGCTGCTTCATGTGACTTTTCTCCTCTATATCAACCAATAAAGACGTGTCTTTGAAGCCATAAATGTTTCTCATGTCTTGATTTGGTTGGTTGGTTGTTTTCTTTCAAGATGATTGGTGGTGATTGATACTTTGTTTATGTCGTTTTCATCCCTTGTGACCTAATTGAAGCCAGATCTATGTGTGCATTTGAACATGTAAGGTCCTATTGACAACCCATGTCTTGTTTGTTTTATTTAATCTTTATATACTCTATATTAAAATATGCAAGGAATACTATATATTAATACATAAAGATAGTGAAGGAATCGGGATTTATTCTATAAATTTCACATACACCTATATAAATTTAGGACATAACTATTTTAGACTATGGATAAAAAGAAATGGAGAATAAGACAGAAAGAGTGTGGACGAAGGGAAAGAATATGAGAGAGGCAGTGTAGAAGAGAGACAAGGGAGAGTAAGCAATAAAATATAAAATTGAAGAATGTGTGAAAGACAATGTATTATTTACATTGATTATTGAAATATTTGCTTGTATGTGAAAATGATATTGAATTACTTGTATGTTTTGAAGTTACTGGAAAAGCATTTTCTAGTGACATCATGGGTGAATCAAGGTGGGGTTTGGACCCTTTTGAAATTTCCCAAAAATGCTATATATTATATAGTAAATATTATGAAAGGTCTACATTTATGATTAGAGAAAATATGCTGTACTTTTCCTTTTATCCTTTAGACTTTCTGATCTCACTAGAGATGAATTTGGTGCTTATTTTATGATATGTAATCTCCTGATGAAAATTTTCATTTAATAGATATTAATACTCTAGTACAAAAAATGCTTGAAATAAAAAGGGATATTTTGTATCCTTCATTTTATTTACTTACTAAGTTGACTTTGATTCTTCTAGTAGTAATTTTAAGTGTTGAAAGATGCTTTTTTACAATGAATATTGTTAAAATTCGATTATAGAATTGAGATCATTAGAAGAATGATGTTTTGGTCCCTTATAATGAGAATGTTGTATTTGATAGTAGTAATTATGAAATTGTTGAATAAACAATAACAAATTGAACCATAATTGAGCTCATGCAGGAAAGGATTTATATTGGGCAAGGATGCAGGAGATGAATGGGATTCATGGTGGTGCTGTGAAGCCCATTGCCCCTTGCTGCTTGAAGGCAATGGCTGCAGCATCTGAGACAGAAGGAAAGTGCCATGCAACAGTTGTCTCGGGCTGGTTTTCGGAAACTAAGTTGAATGGTGATCATCCAGTAACTTTTCTGCTTTTTTCCTTTAAAGTCTCTTAATAATTTGGGCATAGGTTGAGATATTTGCAGATGATTGATTCCTTCTTTCCTTTCTAATCTACAGGTAAATCAGTGATGTATTACCAAAATCCCATGTGGC
This sequence comes from Amphibolis antarctica, assembly GCA_024699675.1. NCBI lineage: Eukaryota > Viridiplantae > Streptophyta > Magnoliopsida > Alismatales > Cymodoceaceae > Amphibolis > Amphibolis antarctica. Next base: position 12,024 of record JAMKPZ010004380.1, read on the forward strand.
CTGGTAAGCTTTGTTTTTTCTTCATGTTTGCTTGTGATTCACTTCTGCCTGTTGTGAATTTTATTTTTGTTGATATTATGTTGCTAGTACTAGTTTGCAAACCATTTCTATCCAAAAAGGCCAATGTTAGATTGTGCCACTTTCAGAGTGATGATTGGGGAACCACTTTCCTACTATGGACCTAGAACAATATATCAAACTGGTTTATATTTATGCACCTCTAAGAACCTGCTTCTACCTTCACCATTTGCAAAGTTTATGATAATCCTTAAGTCAATGAATCGTAGCTACCATTATTTGCATCAATCAGTTCTTAAAGTAGCATTTCATTCTTAGTTACTCTGTTCCATTTTTCATATTCAGTGTTTTGTGATTATTGCTTTCTTTTCTAATCATGAACTTGCTTACCATGTAGGAGAGGGTCATTCAATTATGGCCGAGAAGATCTTATATAAGGGGAATTCTGTCTATCAGGAGATATTAGTCTTTGAGGTGTGTTATACATCCAAATGTTTTATTTTAGATTTTCCTTGATGACCTTCATTTTCTATTTTTTTCTTTTCTTTTCTATTGTGATTCAACCTAGCTTCCTGTTTTTTCCAGTCTTCATCTTATGGGAAGGTGCTTGTGCTTGATGGCATTGTCCAACTGACTGAAAAGGATGAATGTGCATACCAGGAGATGCTAGCTCATCTTCCTCTTTGTTCAATTCCTTCACCAAAAAATGTAAGATTACATTACAATGGCACCTTTTCTGTAATGAAAGTGAAAGCACTATCAGAAAGCCATACTGTTATTCACCTTCCAAACTCACAAGCCAGTATATGTGTTATTGTTACCAGACACCAGTTACATATTTTCTTTGGATATTATTTTAAATGTATATATTTTTTGTTATTTTCGTTTTACCTCTTAGAGGAATTGCAAATTACTCACACTTCAAACAAAATGAGGAATTTAAAAACTTGTTGCAAGTCATGTATAATTTTTTTAGCCAATTTTTTGCTGATATATATCAAGCAACTTTAATGTGCTTTGTAAGTTACTGTTGCTAACTTTTTGTTACGATTTTGAAATTCTAGTATTTATGTTGTAAGATTTACAGTAATGTCATAACCTTGAAAATTTTTCCATACACTATAAACACATGGACGTTGTGTTGGTCTACTCATTCACTTTTGTCTTGCTTGTGATACTGTCATCTCCTTAAACAAAACATATGCTTTTCTTGTATTTTCGGTGGCACTAGCCTCACAGTAGTTGTGAATGCTGTTCATACTGCACAGGTGTTGGTGGTTGGTGGAGGTGATGGTGGTGTGCTTCGAGAAATTGCTCGGCACAATTCTGTGGAGCTCATAGATATTTGTGAGATAGATCAGTTGGTCATAGATGTAAATTGTTCTTACATGCTTTTTTGGTCAATAGTCCTTGTATAGCTAAGTTCACACTTGTCATGCTGCTGAAGAAATATTTTTACTTATTAGGTATGTAAGGATTTCTTCCCTAATCTGTCAATTGGATTTGATGATCCACGGGTGCGGCTGAATGTTGGTGATGGTATGCAGCAAAAATCATTCATAATGATTTAACTTATGTGTCTGCAAAATTCTGATTGCAACTAGTCTTTCACCCTATCAACCGATTATCAATTCCCCATTGTGTGTCAAATGGCACTTCCTATTTTTTGATATCATAATTTTCTTAATTTTGCAGCTGTTAAATTTTTACAGCAATCACCGGATGAAAAATATGATGCAATTATTATTGATTCATCTGATCCTATAGGTATGTGAAACGTGTACATATAAAATGCTACTATTGTTCAATGAAGCAATGAGTATGCTTAGTGCATTTCTCTTGCAACATCTAGTGGAAAATGTATTATTTATTTATTGGTGCATCATATCATCTTTATGAGTAACAAGCATAACTACCTGGCTGCATGTCAGGAACTTATTTATAAAAAGGCTGAATGCAGTGCCTTTTTCTTTTTTTTTAGATGTTTAATAGCATTCTTTTTGTCTTGTGGAGCATCTGCTAAATTAAATCAAGTTCTTTTTTGATGTTGGTAATCATTTTCCTAGATTTAAATCTAGGACTGAGGGAAGAGGTCTTTAGGAAAAAATTTAAAATATACTAACTAAAGCCAAGTTTCTTGATAACTTATGACCCTACTTAGGATGTGGCCACCACCTTTTGGATAATATAAGACAATGGCTAATGCAAGCTCGTTGATCAAGATCCAGTGGTACTAAAAATGCACTTAGTGTTAGTGCTAATATTGGTAAGTACTCCCTTTTATTTATATGAGTGTATATATAGACATTTGTTATTGAAATTTGTATTTTGTCACTTTAAAAAAACCATTTCTATTGATTTTTTAATTTTTAATTTTTTTTGGTGTCACTGATATTATTTTAGCGTTTTTTATACTAGTATTTTCTAGTGTGGCTAATAACGTTTTGTGCTGTGGAAAATGGTGTACATTTTAGCAAAACATGTACATGTCATATCAAAAGTGAGCTCTTTGAAGTGTAGGATGAATCTTTGGTAGCGTTTGTTTGCAGCTCTTTTAACTGAAGCTGGAGCTAAAGTTGTATTGTAGCAGATTTTTGTTGAAGTTAGATTTTTTGTGGAGTTAATTCTGTTTGTTTGTACTGTAGCAGATTTTTGTTGAAGTTCGATTTTTTAAAGTATATTAAAAATTAAATTATATAATTATTGAATACTATAGAAATTTTTTTTAAAATTATTTATATTTATATAACATTCGTTATCAAATAAATATGTAAAGTTCAGATCATACAAATACCTACATATAGTAAAATAAAATTTACTATTTAGGAATTCAAAATTGTATCTGAAAATATAAATATCAACTGCATACAACATTAAACAAAAATATTGTCACAACTACAAACTTCAAAGGTCCATCATTACAAATTGATAAGTTTATAAAATCATATATAAGTACACCTACATATAACATCCAAGGAAATATACATATAACTATCTCGTACTTTCACAATTGTCTTGTATGATTAAAAGACTCCACTTGTAACTCCAACTATGTACATCGCTATGTTGCTGATGTAAATGACAAGAATACCTTTCTGGCTGGTTGCTTTTCTAATTTACACATACCAGTATATCCACTACATATTATTCACTGCATCATTATCGGTATATCCGACATTATGAACAACACATCTTGGCAGACATGCTTGTTCTTCTTCCAACATTAATAATTTCAAAACTTCCATTTGTTCTTGTGGTATCAAGTCTGCCCAATCACCAACTTCAAACCACCTCTCCTGTCAACTTAAGAATATAAACCACAAACAAGTTCGAATAAGTGTAAATTCATTATTTTACTTACAAAAAAATTTAAATAAAATACAAACATATTTCAAGGATAATAAATTATTTCTACAAAATAATAAATAATTCTTTTCATATACCATGAAGTTATTTATACTAAAACAAAATGTACGAACAATACAATCTCAACTGGAAAAACAAAAAAAAAAAAAAAAATTCGTTGTACCTGTGAAGGACGAGATTGGGCGAAGATCCAACGAAGCTTTGATGGTGGAGGATGAGATTGGGCAAAGCTTGATGGTTGCCGATGAGATCGGGCCAACTATGGTGGAGGGTTTTAGGCAGGAGATTAGGTGATTGAAAGAGGAAGTCGAAGGAGGAGGTCGACAGAGGAGGTCGAAGGAGGAGGAGGAAGATCCGGCTGATTGGGGTGTAGGGTTTCATGTGGGAGATCGGGCAAGGGAGATGAGGTGCACGACGGGGACGAGGGAGATTAGGCACATGGTTTCAGGTGGCAACAACGGAGATTGGGCGGCAACCACAGAGATCAAGCGTAGGTCGAAGGAGGGGGAGTGAGATCCGGTCGACTATGGTGTAGGGTTTTAGGCGGGCGATCAAGTAATTGAAAGAGGTCGAAGGAGGAGGAAGGTAGGAGGCACGCAACAGTGATGACGAAGATCGGGCGGCAACGTAGATTGAGAGGAGGAAGAGGGAGGACATCTGCGAGGAGGGTTTCCTTCGGATTTCGGTGAGGGATTTGTTTCATTTGTTTTTCGTATTTTTTTATTTTTAAGTTGAAGGTCTTTTGTTGAAAGGAGGAGTTTGAAAGAGTTGGTAAAAATTAGATTTTTGAAATGAATGTGAATGAATAGTAATTGAAATTGAGAGAAATGTAAATATTGTGCGTAGTTACGTTGTTTGGTAAATTAATATTTTAACTTTAGCTGTGTATAGTAATAACATTTGATGTGATGTAGTTAAAGTTATATGAATAGTACTTGAAGTTAGATTTTAGCTACTATTATTGTGTAGAGTTTAATTGTTTTTTAAAAGTAATTGTAGTTCTAGCTGTACATAGTAAAAACAGTTGGAGTTGGAGTAAACAAACGCTACCTTAGACATGATACACCCTTCTAAAAAAGAAAGTTGTCCCTACACAAAAATCTTAGAGAAAAAAGAATAGTATACCATATCGGATAGAAAATCCTCCCTCCCCAAAAGCACATTAATAGCCCCTCGAAAAAGAAACAAACCCCCAAAAAGTATATTACCAACCTTGAATATCAAAACCTAGCTCTCAAAATGCTACAATTTATCAATCTTGCTCTTCCTCAAATACCAAGTTAGCCCATCTCTTGAAATTTTGTACTTGTCTTTTAGGATTCACACCCAAAGATGTTGCCTTTGCTACTATTAAGTGGGGTTTTGTAGGTGGAAATTGGAGGAAAGGAAAATGATGGAAAGTAAATTTTGAACATGTGGGTTTTTGTGCTCTTGGAAAGTAATTCTGTTATTTTTTGGATATAAATGTTATAAGGGTTGAAAATTTCCCATTCTTATTCTTTGGCAACTTTCAAAATGTCCTTTCTTCCTTGTTCTTGCTGTTCACATTCATGTGTCTATTCACATTTTCATGCCCGTTGTTTGTATTCTTATGCCTCCTGTTCGGATTCCCATGCATGCTGTTCACATAGTAGCTCCATTTTCCACCCATGCCTACCATTCACACCCTCATTTTTTGGTTGGTCGTGCCCTCTCATTTGTCCATTCATGTCCTTAATCACAAACCTCGCACTTGTGGCTAGTGTAGAAGAATGGTTTTGTTGAAGGGAAAGTTTCCTAGATATTTCTATTGACTTGGTGATTGAAGGGAGGAAACCAAGATCACATTTACATGCCATGGGAAATGAATGAATACAAATGAAATTGAACGAAGCTGTTTGCCTTGGCCTACAGAGAAAAGCACAAATTTCAAATTAAACTAAATATTTTCCTACATTTTTATTAAATGTAACTTACTTTAGATTGAATTGTAACTTGATTTGTATAGAAATGTAATTTGGATTTTAATATTTGAATTTCATTATGCACTTGTATTTCTTTAAATTCTTGGACATACACAAACACCTAGATTTTAAATTCCTTTAAATTCTAGAACACACACAAACATTCAAAAAGTGGAGGGAAGTAGAGTACTTTACTTTTCATTTCTTGTGAACTTTCTTAGATTCCTAATTTTTCTTTTCATCACTTTCTAAATGCACAAATAGGCACTCAATGAATCTGGCCATTTAAAGATGTCCCTTTCTAGTGGTGACTAGAATGGAAAGGAAGGAGAGTAGAGTTTGTCGTTGAATCCTCCAGGAAATGTGGTGTCAATATCAATGTTTGACTCTCCAAACTCTTCAATTTCAGCCCCTATCTCTTCTTATCCCATCTCAAGCTCCTGTCATCACCTTCCCCTTTGACGTGACAGCACTTCAATGAGCATCCTTAAGATTGATGACCCTCTAGGGGCCCAATGGACCCCTCAAAGCCATAGAAACTTCAAACAGCTGTGCTAGATTGCTATGGTTTCTCCCGTCATCATGGTTCTAGGACCCATTTGCTTCCTCATACTGAAATCAAAATCATATGTAATTCAACCCATCCACAGCAAAATTTGTTGGGTCTCTCCTTTACCGAGGAAACAGGGATGTTGATCTTGTAGTTCTTGATAAGAACTTGTGGTCATGGTCCTCTTGGATGTCTATTGTCATGAGTATTACACAGCATTTTGTTAGGAACATACCTCTTGTAATGTTGTTTTTGTTTTTCGGTTGGTTTTGCTTGGGTTTTCATCATAAAACTCAAGTGGTGCACTCGTTGGGATTAGGAGTGGTTGGGTGAAGAGTTTAATTATAAACTCTTATTGATTGAAGTGTTGGACCTTAAACGCTTGTGTAGTTGATTGAGGAGTTCAACCACAAACTTCTAGTTATAGTTGTTTGAGTGTTCGACTTAAAACACTCATTTGTAATTAATTATATAGTGAATTAGTGTATGTTTAAACTTGTAAAGCTTGAGGGTGGACATACCTTTTTGAGAACTACCTAAAAATCTTTGGTGTTCTTTATTTACATCTATTTTTGTTTTGTGCAGTTAATTAAAAGCTTTTTAAACACGCTATTCATCCCTCCTCTAGCAGCATTATCGATCCTTTCACGTTTTTGTCAATCTTCTATTCTAAAAGGAGTGCAGCCCTATTATTAAATCCTTCCTTTTTTACTAAATGAATTTCAAATGTATTGTGAAGGCATGGTGGTTGGCTTATTATTATGGTCATAGCATCCCTCAGGGACAGGTGCCTCAAAAAATCACACAAGTTGAGCCTCATTATTACAGCAGGCCATCAAGCTTTTGTATGGATAGGCCTAATCACATGTTTACATTCATTCTTTTAATCACAATGTCTGTAAACTGATCCAAGTACCGTCATATATCAGTGATATAAATGGTGGGATATTGCTTATCAGTGTTTGTAATTGATAAGGTTCTTTGTTTTTGCATCTCAGTGTAAAGTTTGAATTGGTTCAGTTTTCGAAGTTCAAGATACTTGTAAATCTGAATATTACATGATCATCTACCCTACTGCATACATATAGATATCTTGTTAGTTTCTTTCCATTCAAATATTCAATTAAAAATTGTCAATGATTTCTCATCTGCGTTATTTTTGTCTTTTTAACCAAATTAGGTCCAGCTCAAGAACTTGTGGAGAAGCCATTTTTTGAGACTGTTTCAAGGGCACTAAAACCTGGTGGTGTGCTGTGCAATCAAGCAGAGAGCATGTGGCTGCACACACATCTAATTCAAGACATGCTGTCTATTTGCAGACAAGTTTTTAAGGGTCCTGTGCATTATGCTTGGACAAATGTTCCTACATACCCAAGGTAATTGAGTTAGTCTTCAAGTGGTACTGTGAAAAGGGCACTATTGAGAAACCGTTTTTACATGTTATTCATCTTTCTATAGTCTATTGTCTTTTTATGCGAACATGCTCAATTCGTTAATCATTTTTGCTTGAGCCAAGGAGTGTTGCCTGGCCTGGTACCTTTTGCTAACTAATATTGCTGTAGTTTTCTTTATATTTCTTATTTTACAATCTTAGTACTACACTGAATTTATATATGATATGTGGAAGGTGTTGTGTGGTTGGTGCCGATAGACGTATTTGGTATAGCTGCATGGGATTCTAGAATGGTAGTTATGCCATATTTCAAACGACAGCAATCAATGCATCAATCCCATTAATGTAGGGTAAACCACATGAATCTTTTTATTTTTTTCCATTTATTCATACTCATCACTAAATCTTTCATCAAATTTTGTATTTTTAAATCTTTTTCATTATTTGTAACCAAGTAATTTTTGGTTTTATATGTGTTTTATTATAGTACATTAAATTTATTGTTCTTAATTGTCAAAAAAATTGTTAAGGAAAAGTACTTTTAAATTTGAAAAAAATATTAGGTCTCTCTGTTCTTTTAATCTTGTGTTCATGTCGTGCATCTACATGTGTTAAATACTACAGATATTATTTATGAGTTTTTTGATGGAAGAGTAATGACACTTGTTACTCTCAATTTAATGTTCACGTTATTTTTGAATACAAAGGTTAATAATTATAATCATAGACCACTAATTAAATAGATTTACAATGAATTTTAGAAATTTTTGCATGTATGACTATTTTTGTCTTTTGTGTTGTATTATATACTTGTATAGAATGTAACTTGGTTAGAAATTGTGAGAAAAAAATTAAATTTATGTATTTTACCCATAGATAGAAATACATGGAATAAAAGAATTTATGTAGACAACCTTAAATAGTGAGGTTATGGCCTGAATTGTTGTAATGGTATAGAATATAAAATTAAGTGAATAATTTTCTTAGTTTTTTTGTTGTAATTCTATTTATATGATTTTTAATTTAAATTTTATTAAGATTTATTTATTAATATATTTATAAATCAAGAAATATATATGTCTTCGTACAATGCAAGTTTATAGCTACTAGTTTCTCTCAAAATATACACTTCATATCTAAGTCTATGCTGGCCATTTGGTGATAGGATTCAATAAATTGATTCCAGCTTTTATGTCTGGCTTCTAGCCAAGGATTCAACTGTTATTGATATACAAGCATTCCTCTTATTTGGATTTTCTTCAAAACAATGTATGTGAGTGGTCATTTGGCTGTTGCACCTTGTTTTAGTTAAAAGGTTAGGCAGCTATAGGCAATGCCTTACCCTTTGATGTTCTTGCATGTATTACCCAAATTAACACACTTCTTCGTTTTTGAGTTGGCATATTCTATCTCATGCCATCAATATCTGTCTATTTGAGTCAAGGAATGGATCAGTGGGTCAATGGGATTTTGGATGAGCATATTGGATCAATCAAGGGCAATATATGGAAGCCACACTTTAGAAACTAGCTAATTGCTAAGCTTAATTATAAAACAATTTGACAACACTTCTTACCGCCTTGCTAGTTTTTCATTTGATCTTTACATTTTTTTTCTTTATCAAAGATGGTAGGAATTGATTGGTAAGCAGCAAGGGGACTTATCTGTTCATCACCTTCGAGTTTTTTTTTGGGCAAGAGTCGCTCCAGAACCACCTACCTACTTGTCAAGGACAGTGTGGAGTGACTTGTACTTCTAGACTCTTATTGGAGGGGAATTACGAAACTAAATTATTTTAATGAATCTATAACTGTTTGTCTTTAAATGGCATTTAAATATGACGTTCAGATTGAGATGATTTTCACAAAACATGCATGAAAACTTCTTGATCATATATGCAGTGGTGTCATTGGATTTTTGTTATGTGCCAAGGATGGCCAACCAGTTGATTTTCTGAATCCAGTAAATCCTATTGAGAAGCAGACAGAGGAGGTCAATAACAGGGGTGAACTAAAATTTTACAGCTCTGAGGTAACATTTTTATTGATTAATTTATATAAAGAGTGGAAAATTCATAGAGTTGTGTCTCTAGAGGAAAAAATGTGTTCGTTCTTAGTTGTGGTTTACTTCAGTTTCCATTTCAACAAAATTATATGCGATGACTACTTTCCATCATCACTATGTGATAAAATAGGTTATTTTAACTTCCTCTCTTCATATTGCAGAAAAATATCTTGCCTTGTCATTTGGTCCAATCTTGTTTCAAAATGGCATTATTTTTTGGAGTTTGTCTTGTACGATCTTAAATAGGGACCCTTTCTTGAAGTCAAAGATTTTTAAAAAAGACATTGTACTAACAATATTTTCTCAAAAACAATAGTTAACGGAGATAACTTCTCAAGTAATACTTTTTTCTTAAAAAGAAGGTTGAAACCCAAGTTTGTTGTCTTTTTGGTGGCCTCTAGTGTGGTGAACTCAATTGTTAAACAATGAAATTACGTTGTTTCTGTATTGCAATTTACAAAAGCTGAGGAGACAAACTGGGGCACTAGTTTGTTTAAGGTTTTAAGGTAATAGCCATTATAAGGGTAAGAGTACTAAGTTTTGACTGTTTTCATTGCACAAATCCTTGAAAAAGTTTGTTGTTGAAGAACATGACTGTAACAGAAAGGCCATAAGATCAACATATTTAAAAAGTGAATAATATTTTTGGGGTGAATTCTTTTTTTAAAAGAAAATATTTAAAAAGTAACTTAAAAAATAATGTACAAAAGCAACAATGCAGCATGCAATTTTTTTTTTTAAAATCCAGTCTTTAGAAAAATATAAACCTTAGGTCTCTAAGGGAAAAAGAAATGCCTTAGATGCTGTGTATTTGATTGCTTCACTGGTAATTGTTGGTGAAAGGTGACAAACTGGGGGCACTGGTTGAATGTTTTAAGTTTGTAACCAATATAAAAGTAAATATACCTTTTAGATAAATATACAAGACTTTTCTCTTAGAAAAATATATCATTTATTTCAATGATACTTGGTTTTGACCGTTTTCAATTCATAAATTCTTGAAAATGTGTTTAGTGTGATTGTTGAAGGAATGCCTGGTTACAGAAATTCTATAAGAGCAATATATCCAAAATGTTACTTTAAAATAATCATTGCAAAAGCAACATGCAATTAGTTAAAATTCCAGTGCAACAAGCAATGCAAATTCCAGGACATTTAGACCAAGTGGCTGATGGTCTAGCAATAAAGTTATAGTTGAACTTATTGTATTTAATGGTCAATGAAGTTGATTGTGAATTACTTATTATGGTATTCATTATCTGTTTGTCAGATTCATAAGGCAGCTTTTTGCTTGCCATCATTTGTAAAGAGGGAACTGGGTACTGTTCATGGTAGCTTTCCAAAAGGTAAACCTTATCCATCCTTTTAATTATGTTATAATATTTGGAATTTCTTATGGACCATCCTTTTGTGAAATTTACCGCACACCATTTATACACTTGTTTTTACCAGGCTCGTAGGGTCTAACTTATGAGATTCGAGTGTACCTTTTTAAGATTCGAATTTTATCTCAACCATTACCTTCTAAAAGTTGTTCTTTTTCTGACAAACCTTTGGATTTCATTCTGATCATCTTTAATGTAATCTTTCATCTGATCATCTTTAATGATGCATTTAAGATTTGAATTTTATCTCAACCATTACCTTCTAAAAGTTGTTCTTTTTCTAACAAACCTAGAAGGTTCCCACGAATTTGAGATTCACGGATGGCTTAATTGGACTGTTAGTTTTCAAATCCATTATCTCTACACAACTCTTCTAAAAGGCATGAATTAATGGTCTGGTAACAATGAGGAATTAGTTTAGTTGTGGAGCATTCAATTATTTGTACAAATATCAAGTGCTTTGTATCAGAGTAGGTTATGGCGTAAGAGAACCTGACTTGTAGACTAACTTGTGTTGCCGCTGATGATTTGCGCACTATGTAGCAGCTAACATTGTAGGCTTTGCTTGCCTGCCACAAATAATATTTTTTTACCTAGTCATGTAAAACAGAGAGCTTAATTCGCATGGATGGTCTTCTAAGAGTTATATCTTTTTTACCCATGATCTCGTTTGATAGTGAAATGTTTTAGCTTCAAAAACTATAGAGAGCTGAAACTGAGATGAGTTTATAAAATAAAATTAAGCTGCATAGTAAGTTATGTAGTAAGAGCTTCTATGTAACTGTTTGTGGTGATGATAGTGCATATGAGTTTGTGTAGAACTAACTTCACAGTAAATGAAACCATTACCAAATGAGGTCATATAGGGTCTTCTATGAATAACATGGTATTAGCACTTGTTCTTGACATCTAGCAGTAACCATACTGATTTGCAACTTGTCAATGTTCTGGCATCCAATTCATTTCCCCTTCTTTCATCAATTGGAAGTGTGGACATGTTCTGTTTCCTAATCCTCTTTATCACATTACACTTGATTTTGTGTGAAATGATTTTGTTTCTTCATTTTATTGTGTCTTACCTAGCTGGGATTTAATTTCTGCTGCTTTTTTTTGTTTTTTTAACCTAGAAACAACTTGAAAATCATACATCACTTTAATTTGCATAGTGAATTATTTTTCTAGTGTTTTCCTTTGCTTATGGAGTAATGCAGCATTAACATCAGCATGCTTCTCATCATATTCTGATCTTGTGACTCATGTTCTAGGTACATGATGATCAGGTGGAAGTAGAAAAGAAAAGAAAAGAAAAGAAAAGAAAAGAAAAGAAAAGAAAAGGAAAAAGACTGGTGGAGAGCAGTGCAGCCTGTTGGCACACCGCACCTTGACTCAAAAAAGGGTTTGCTAATGTTTACCAATACATTTATAGGATCCCAACTGTAAGAACACATAAATTTTCTGGCTGCATGAATGATAATCTACTGTGATGACATAAATTGTACTGCTTGCATAGAGAGGATTAAATTAGTAGCGGCAACGGGATCTTGTAAGATGTGCATGTAGAACATTCTCATAATCCATTAATGGCAATTTCTTGACTTGGGGTTTGGGAATAGCTTCTTTAACTTCGAGAATAGTAGAAAATGATTTTTTTAATTCTTCTTTTCAAACGTGATTTTTGCATTTTTGACTTACGTCACTTGAAAAGATGGGTTATAGAAATTGATGTTTTTTGATATTTAAATAAGTGATATTAATGTTGAAATTGTATTTTTTAATATTGATATGATTGGATGTTATGATAAGATATGAAAATGCTGTCTCAAAAATTTGCCTACGTCATCGAAAATTTTAGGGTTTGTTTGTTTGTGCATCGAAAATTTAGGAAATGGAAATCTAAGAAAGGGAAAAAGGAACTTGAAATTTAGGAAATGAAAGATGTTTTTGAAGGGTATTTGTGTATGTTACAAAAAATTTTAAAAAATTGTAAATATTCTTTAATATTTAATTTTTTAAATATTTTGTAATATTCAATATTTTGATTTTTTTTATGTTTATTATTTCTTTGTCAACCTCTCTTCTTTCACGTAAGTCGTCAATATAGAAGGGGCAACCTAAATGACTAGGTGAGTCAGTCAATGTGAGCAAGGGGCGACATAAGCAATCGGGAGAAGGGGGAGTATCTTGAAGGGTTTTTTGAAGTTATGGGTGACATAGAGGGCGACGTGAGTGAGGGGCGATGTGAGCAGTGAGGTGAGTTTGATGGCATGAGTTGAAGAGTGTCGCAAGTAGTCGAGATAGTCATAGGAGAAGGACGAGTGTTGCAAAAGAGTGAGTTAGAGGTGAAGGGGTGATGTGAGTGGCTTTGTAGGTTTGAAGACGCGAGTGAGGGACATAGAAGGGGCGACAAGTCAAAGCCTCAAAGGGTGATGCAAGCAATCAAGAGAGTCATGGGAGAAGAGGAAGTGTCGCGAAGGGCTTTTATGAGTTGCAGGCTATATTGAGGGTGATGTGAGCAAGGGGCAACTTGAGCGACAAGTTTGACATGTGAGTCGATGGGCGACACGAGCAATTGAGAGAGTTGCAAGAGAAGGAGGAGCATCGTAAAAGGGCGAGTCAAGGGAGGTGTCGGGTATGTTGGTTGGGTTTTTTTTTGTAGGGTTCTATAAAAATAAAATTAATTATATAATTAGTTAACATATGCAATAATCTATTGTATATTAAATCTTGATATTAACATGAGTTGTATTCATTATCATATTTTTACTTAAAGATTAATGGTTACAACTTAACATATATCACTGAATTTTAAGACTTAAGCACATGAATGACCAATGCTTATTTTACTTGAACTAAAAATTTTACTACATCTTTATGGTTATCTAAATATAAAGACTATATGATTATTTTCACCATCTCATGTGTTTATAAGAAAAAATATAAGATACCAACAAAATTATCTCGTATCATTACTAGTAAACCACACTTTTACATCACTAATCAATTAAAAAAAAAGATACTTCAAGGGGGGGGGGGAGTTGTGCTTATGGAAAGTATAAGAAATAGTAAGAAATAATGAAAAATAATAGGTAAAATTGTTTACTATTTTTTATTATTTTTCATATTTTTCAAAGATGTAAACTCTCCTTCTTATCATAATTATGACAGCTTATTCAATTTGTGTTACAAAGCATTCTTTGTTAGTTCTCATTCAATTTATAATTCTTAACATCTTTTTTATGGATGGATTTTCAAATATCATTTCAAGAGAATAATGTTTGTAAATCTAAAATTCTAAACTTTAAATCTTAAATTGTAGATATTTAGAGATGATTTGTATTGACAGAATTGAGGAAAATTGAATTGAAATAGTCTAATTCGAACATTTGTGCATATCCTTCACAATAGAATTCAATTCCTTCACGAAATTGAATAGAATTCATTTAAAAGAAGGGTCTGAAATTCAATTCTAACATCTCCCTTGTGAATTAAGTAAAATTCCTTTTCTCCTCTCTCATAGGACATTTTGCAACCTTTGCATTTTTCAAAAAGTTTATCACATGAATAGTTAAATTTTGAAATATGTTGACTTTTTACTATTTTTAAAAATAAAAAATAAATTTAATTTTGTCTAATTCTATCATATGTACACATTAAAATTTTAAATTTTGTTCAATTTTGTGATGTATACAAATATCTTCACATTGAATTCAATTTCATTCAATTCAATTCAAACTGAAAAATATGTCTAATTCTACGTATACAAATAGACCTTCAAGGTAAATGAATCTCTTACTCTTTTTGTACAATACATTTTTTTCTGCTCCTTGGAGATTCAAGAAACAAAAAATATGGAAAGAGATTTTAGATTTTTGGGAGTTTGTGCAAGATAGAAAATCTAGAAATTTTGCTATTTTTTTTTTTAGATTTTTCATCAATATAAATAGATGCTTTTTCTGTGATTTCCCACCCCTTGATGCAAAAATCTACTTCCTTAGTGGAGAAATCATCTTCTACCTGACTTTGCTTGACTTCCTACCACGTTGAGTATCTCCATGGATGGTAATGTTTTTGCCCAAAATTTAAATCCAAATCTTCTTCTCTCATAATTCTTACAATAAAAGGTTTGTGCCAAAATAAAGGGATTTAATTCTGTTCAATTTGAGTGTTTACGTGGATTTTTCTTGACAAAATTCAACTTTTTCGTGAAATTCATTTAAAAAGAGGTTCAAAATTCAATTTTGACTTTCTCCTTATGAATTAAGTGGAATCTCTCTGCCTACCTCCTTCCATAAGACATCTAGTAGCTTTTACATCTTTTAAAAAGTCAATAGTTAAATTTTAAAATATATTAACTTTTTACTATTTTTTTAAATAAAAATAAATTCAATTCAGTCTGATTCTCCTGTATACACAAACACTAAAATTTTAAATTCTGTTTAATTTTACGACGTGCATAAATACTTTTTCGTTAAATTTAATTTAATTTTAATTAAAAAATAAAATTTTAACTATTTATTTTTATCTAATTTTATATGTATAAACACTTATCATTTTTTTAATGTTCTATAAGATTTGAATTTTAGAGTCGATTTATATGTATTAGAAATTCAAAGAAAATGATAAAAATTAATCTTAATATATTCTTAGATTGAACTATGAATATTTATGAAATTAATTTTTTTATTATAGATGTCAGGTATTATTTTTTTAAAATTTTTAAAATATTTTTTGCCCTTGAAAGAGGCGACTCTCGTTCCGAAAGTCTCGTATATTTTGCCCTCGAAACCCATCACTACCGGCCATTGCCGCCATTCGCCCTAGATCGGAGGCCGGCGGGAAGCTTCGTTTCTGCCTTTCCCTGTCTGGCCGGCGGTGAGGGAATAGGATGGAGGCCGGTGGGATGAGTTTGTTGGATCTGTGCCTGAAGGCGGCGGGAAAAGACAGGGAGAGCGTCGAGGTGTGGCGGAGGCAGAGGAGGACACTTGAGCGATTGCCTTCCCAACTAGGAGACGCTCTTTTCCACCACCTCGTCCGCCGCCGGCTACTCTTCCCGTCCTTGCTCGAGTCGGTGCCTCCCTTTTCCCTTTCCTTGTCGTTATTATCATGCCTTTTTCCCGATTCTCGTGCGGAGAAATATGTGTTTCTTCTTTCTTCCCTGTGGGAATGGCGGATCTTTTGTGTTTTCACGTTTAAGGTCGCTTTTCGTCGAGTCGTGCACCAGAGGACCCCGAGAACGGAAATTCCTTTAGTAAATACAAATATCCTCTTTTCAAGGAGACGGAGCAAATCTTGTGCCGATTTAGTTTCGTCCGATCGATTTTTGGTGCATATTATAGATTTATGTTTGTCTGCGTTCGTTGACTTTGTTTCGTATTTATTGCTTTCACTGCGTGGCTTGCATGCGCACCATGAGAAATGGTTATGGGTTTTTTCGATGCTGAAGTCATTATCAATAGCATATAACGAAATTGGTGTTCTACTCTAAAGGAAACAGGTTCAAACTCAGGCAAAAGTATTACCATTGTTAAAAAAATGCTGAAGTCCGTAGTTTTCTGTGTGTTGTAACTGTAAATGTACTATGAAATGGTTATTGAGTGTGTTATCCGGTGGATACATTCCTTCAAACAATCCTATGGATTCACATACTTACCAATCACAATATATTAGACAAAATAAATTGGGCAAAAACTATTTTGTACATATAAAGATCACCTGCTTGCTGTCCTATATTGCCATTTTATACTGTCTGGGAAATTCACTCTTTACTTTATACTTTGAAGTTGTGTTTTTCCTGCTGACACTTTGTTTCAACAAACTGTTGTTCGGTTAAATATTCATTATTAACAATTGCAATTTGGAGAATGGTGTTAGTAAGCACTTGTTTGTCAGTTCAGTGAAATTGTTATATTCTTTCTTTTCCAATTCTAAAATTTTTTAGTCCATACATTGTAGAGTTTTCCAACACTGTGTGGAAGATGTTGACTTGAGTGGTGAGCTATACGTTGATGCTGAATGGATGGCATACTTGGGGTCATTTCGTTACCTGAACAACTTAAATTTAGCAGACTGCCGAGTAATCAATGATGCTGCCCTTTGGCCAATCACAGGTGTGCATTTCTTCTGTGTTGTAATACACTTACATTTATCTTATCTTAAGACACTGTGCAGAACCAATTGCTTACAGTTGTTTGTATAACCTTGGTTTCTGTCAAAATTATTTTTTATCTCCTTGTCTCAGGAATGACTACTCTGAAGGAATTGGATTTATCAAGATGCTTGAAGATCACTGATGCAGGCATTGAGCATGTTTTGTCCAATTCAAATTTAGAGAAATTAAATGTCTCAGAAACTAAGTTGACTAGTGTTGGTGTCATGCGCTTCAAGTCCCTTAAGCATTTGCATGTGTTGGACTTGGGGGGACTTCCTGTGACTGATGAAGCACTACTCTCTTTGCAAGTATTCATCATCCTTACAGCTTTGTACTTTTCTTTGAAGTGGTTGCATGACTTTCATCATTGTAATTGCTTGCAATTTTTTAAGAATCATTCTTTTTTGTTTGAAAGAGCCTCTTGGTACTCTTCAATATTCTTGTATTAGAATTCTTCAGCAGGTTACCCCTTAAAAAAAAAGCTGGTTGCATTACAAGCTACCCATACTAGATTAAACAGAAAAACAGATGATTTCTATCCACATGACATTGAATCTGTTTTTGTTGATATATTCATTTGGACAATCAAATGGCACAGTAAAGGGTTGATATTGATTCCTTGCTGGTATTAATGTAGTTTCTGACACACCTTGAGAGCCTTGATTTGTGGGGCAGTAAGATTTCCAATTCGGGTGCCTCTATGCTAAAGCTGTTTCCCAAGTTGCGTCTGCTGAATCTGGCATGGACCAATGTCAGCAAAGTCCCTGATCTTCCATCGGTTGTAAGTCTGAACGTAAGCAATTGTACAATCTGTTCTATATTTGATGGGAGGAGCACCTGTCAAGCTCCTCTAAGAAAACTTCTAGTCTCCGGAGCTACCTTCACTAATTTGAATGTGACATTTTCTTCTCTACCGGAAAGCATGTTATTTTTAGATTTATCTAAATCTTCCATGTGCAATTATACTTTCTTAGTTAAGATGAAATGCCTTGAGTATTTGAATCTTAGTTCAAGCAGTATCAGTGATGATCTAATTGGTCCTGTCACATGTATTGGAGAAAATTTGAGGGATCTAAATCTCAGCAGCACAAAATTAACTTCTCAAGGAATAATCAATCTAATTGGACATGTTCCAAATCTGCAAACTTTGTGTTTGTCACATACTGCAATTGATGATTCAGCTCTCCCTTGTATTGGCATGTTTCCATCATTGAAGGTGATTGATCTGAGCAACACAAATGTTAAAGGTGAATATTTGATTAAAGTCGCTTTCTGTTACAAGTATGGTTGCTAAGTAATTTGTTCATTTCTCACTTTTGGAATGCTTGTAGGTTTCATTTATAGGGGTGAAAATGTGGAGAAGACTTTCTCTCTGACTGCATTGCAGAATCTTTGCAGTTTAGAGAGTTTGAATTTGGAAGATACAAATGTAGGAGATGAAACCTTACGTCCACTGGTTGGTTTGAGGGGGTTGAAATCCTTGGCTCTTAAGGGAGATTTCATTTCTGATATTTCCTTGAATATCATGTCAAATCTACCAAATTTAAAGCATCTTGGATTTCGTGGGGCTGTTTTGACCAATTCAGGACTCCATCTGTTCACTCCTCCAGAAATGCTGCATGTATTGGACATCAGAGGATGTTGGCTCTTGACTTCAGACGGGCTTTTACTATTTCACAAGAATCACCCTTGGATTCATGTCAAGCACGAACTTGAACCTTTGCTCTCTGATGACCAAGTAGTCTCAGTCCATTCACACCCCTCGCATGTGAAATCTCAGACATCAGAATCGAGGTCCAGCCGAGGCAAGCTAGCTCAATTACCAGCATATGTGAAGAAAAAATTTGTAGGTGAGACTTCTATTGCCCTATTGGTTAGTGAATCTTAATTATGCAATTTTTAAGTTCTATCGTCTTGCCAGATGAAAGGATAAAATACAAGAGAGAGGACTTGCTAGATTTGCAGTTTTCATCATTGTCACATATTCCTAGTGACATCTTGGACGTTGAACTATCCCAAATGCTGATTAGAACAGATTGAGAATGCCTTGTACATACATTTTCAATACAATTCTGTCAAAGTGACCTCCAAAGGTGCAAGTGATTATTTATGTTCCTTCCGAGATTGAAATTTTCTGGATGTTCACACTTAATTATCCCATTTTGACATCACAGATTGGAATATGTCTTGCACAAGTTTGTCAACTGGAGGTCTTTACTTCACAGGCTCTATGATTTATGTCAAGGAGCTTCTGTTGAAGCATGGCTGAACCATTAATCCTTGCGTCTTGTATACTCCACAGAAGGGTGCCTTTTGCAATGAAGAGGTACGCTGATGGAACTTTGACATTTTGACATTGTACTTCCATAGTCAGGTCTTGTACGTACATTGAATTTGCTGGAAGTGTTTCTTTGCCCCATTGTTTTGCTCTCCCTTCCACGCTGCTGTATTATTTAATGTAAAAGCAATTTTCTTTTGTATATCAACTGCAGAATAATGTAGTCCTTCATCCATTCTATTCTGAAAAATGAAGTTATAAGTTCAAATGCATGCAAAAACTTGTACCTATTTGTTGTTCTCAGGTATTCAAGTTTCCAACCATGCAAGATTGGGTGCAATTTTAATTCCTTTACCTTGTTCAAAGCCTGTAAAAGCAGGTTGGACTTCTCTTTTGTTTTAATTTTTTTTATTTTACAATCGAAATCTAATGATGTGATTTATTATAGTCTGTAATACAATCTATTATTTATTAAAATTTTAGGTTTATTTGAGTTATATTTGTTAAATTTTTTTATTATAAGATCAATGCTTGTAATTTAACAAAAATCACTGAATTTTATGATATTTAGATCAATTATTAATATTTATATTAATTAAGTAAAAATTTTATTTTTAATTTTTAATTATCTAATATTTTAATTTACATAATTGCTTTCATTTTTCATATATTTATGAAGAAAAATAATAGTATCCTTAAAAACTTACCTAAAGCACCTTTAGGATTTGCTTGAGAATGGACTTAGGATTTTTTTTACAGGATTGAAAGTTAATTATGTTATCTTAGTAATTTGAATTAAATCGATATTGTAGAAAACCTTTGTTCGATCCCTTTCTTGACAGCAGTGAGGGAAAAATACCCCAATTTTTTATTCAAGTTAGGGTTGTGTAGTGTACAACTCAACAGAAAATATTTATACATCATTGGCTCTTACAAGGCATTTGTGTATGTTGGAAAGTTCAAAAACGAAAATGAAAATACAAAGTCAGAACAAAAGATTGAAAAGGTGATCAAGATAAATGGCTACCAACTAATTGACAAGTAGATTTAACATGCTGCAATTGAATAATCTCAGCCATAAGTTTGAATAAAATTTTTTCTACTGAGAAAGAAAATTCCTAGAAATTGACCAGGACATTTCTATTCCTAAAGAATATTTCCATGCACCCAAATCTAGAGTTTAAACTTACAATCGAGATCAATCTTGTGCTTTTTAATTTCTTCATTGTCATTTCTTGTGATAAGTATATCATCAATGTACATAAAAAACTACAATAAACAAATTTGATAGTCTGCAGTAAATAAGCTATAATTTGCTTTGAATGTATGAAGCCCATGTCAAGAAGTGTCTATGTCAATTTAAAATACCAATTATGTGAAGACTACTTAAGCCAAGAAGTTTCACTTTCTTCTTCCATGAAAAGTGAGAAGAGATGAAAGATGTAGTTAAAGACAGTATCAACTGGCAAGAACCTTCAAAGATTTTAATTTGGAAAGGATGAGAGCCAGGAATGTTTTAGACAAAGCAAAAGGATTATATGTATCAACACTGAAGAAGCATGAACCATCAAGAAAGAAAGAATGTTTCATATGGCAAACATCTAACAAATCAGACTGGATCTAGTATGCAAATGCAGATACGTGATGAAGATCTTCAGATTCCAAACTAGAAACATAAAAAGAAGGTTTTGTTTGGTCAGATTCCTAAAGAAGGTTTTTTTTAGTTACATGTCAAACGAATATGAACTCCATATTTTGAAAAAGAGAATGTAGTGTGTAGAAGTTAAATGTATTTTTTTTTTTTGGTTTACATCCCCGATCTATTTACAGGGTGAAGGTTTAAAGTTTTTTTTTAAAAAAAGGAAGGTGAGGAAGATTAGGTTAAAACCTTGTTGAAATAAAAAAAACTAAGTTAATAGATAGACCAACCAAGTTAAATAAAAGATGCAACATGTAATGACGAGGGAGACTAGAATAAAACCTCGTCAAAATAAAAGATAAAGTTGACAGATCAATCAAGTCAATCAATAGGAAACAAAAAAGGTTAGGGCGGTTGGATCAGTAATTTTTTTCAATTCTAGAAGTCGAAAAGAATTGAAGTTAAAGTTTGTTTTGTGAATAAATTTGAAATTGTATGGTAATTTGAATGATAAATATTTATTCGTTAGAATCTGTATAGTAATAATAATGTTAGAAGTGATTTTAGAAGTTAAAAAAAGTTAATCGTGAATACACTTAAGTCAACTTACAAGAAATAAAAAAAGACGAGAGGCTAGACTAGAATCTTACCAACAAAGAAAAGCTACAACTAAGGTTTTGTTCATGAACACCACTCCTAGTTCTCAGGAGTACTTCTGATTTTCATCACTATCTTCACATTCTTTAATCTACTTTTCTCATTATTTTATTATTATGTCTCTTATTACATCAATTTTTATATATTTTATTTATTTATAATTTAATTAAAATAACTGATCTAGAACAATAATATTCTTTTACATGAAAAGCAATCAGAGCTTCTGTAGGGGCACTCCTTTATTCGGAACTTTCGTAGGGGCACTACTTTATTTGGAACTTCCGAGCATGTGTGTTGTTTGTTTGACAAAAGATCTGAGGAAGGAGAGGGGGGAATGGGAAGAGAGAGGGGGGGTTGACGATGGAGAGGTGAGGGTAGGGAGGGGTGTCGATGTCGACGACGAAGAGGGGCACAGACAGTAAGGGGTAGAGAGGGCTCAAACGGAGAGGGGTGAATGTAGGGCGAAGAGGGCTCGAACAGAGTGGAACTTTTGTAAGGGCAAAGAGGGATCAGACGGAGAGGGGCATGCGTGAGCAAGAGGCGAAGAGGGATCAGACAAAGAGGGGTGTGCGTGCACAGGAGGCGAAGGAAATTGCATTCACCATAGGAGCAGAGGAAAAATCACTTCTACCCACTTTAGGAGTGCGGGAGTAGGTGATTCGAACGCACCCTAAATAAATGCAAGTCCAAAAAATAGGACAGATTGAATGGTAAAATTGAGCAAATCAAATGGTAATGGTGAAATCGTGTTAAGCCAATTGATAAAATCGAGACAAAAGAATAGTAAAATAGAAGCTAAATAGATTAGCAAGGGGTTTGTACCTTTTGGAAATCAATAAAAAGGAAAATTTGAAAAAAAAAAATATTATTGAAATTTTAAAAATCTGAAAATAGAAAATCTTATGAGATAATTTGTACACATTATGAAAATATAAGAAAATTTATATTTAATTTTTTAAAAATAAAATTTTTTTTAGATTTTTAACATTTCTACAATAATTTTTTTTAAAAAATTTTCCTCTTCACTAGATGTCTCCCAAAAGTCCCGGAAGCTTGATCCAAGAAGAATTCTCCTGACATCATATGTAGAAAACTTTCACCCTGGTCTTGTGAATTGATCGGTGAGACTTTATAAAAAAGAAAAAAAACTTTCACCCCTTTCTTTTTATTTCAAATGCAGAGTTTTTTTGTTTTCTCTTAATAAGTTGATTCTACTTTAAATGCAAGGTTTATCAATAAATTTTTTTTGGTAAGTAGTGTTAAGATTGAAAGACAATATGGAAGAGTTTTGACACTTGTACTATAGTTGTTAAATGAGTCATGTTTAATTAAGCCAAACATGACTTAGTACGATCAAATTGTGTTAACTATTATGATATGATTTTGATGAGTCATAATTAAGTAAAGGTTTCATTTGGGCCATATCAGCACTATTTGTGTTAGATTTTTTGCGATCCAACACTATTTGTGTCAGGTCATACCATGCCTGGGGTGGATTTTTACAGCCCAAGCATGACCCACTTGGGATTGTGCCAGTCAACCGTGTCGAATTGTGTCAGTTTAGTTTTATTTTTTATTTTATTAAATAATTAAAAAGGTAATATAATATTAATATTATATATTTATATGATTATAATAAGTTTAATATAGATTATCTAAATATCTAATATGAGATTTTAAATCACCAAACTACATATAATTTATACAACTTAAAAAAAAAATCATTATGACATTATATTTATGAAAAGATTATAAATGTTATCATTTATATTAAGGGAAAATGGTTCTGTAGGTGCCTACAGAATCGACTTTTGTAGGCATCTATTGGATCAAATTTTAACGGTGGTTTGATCAAGAGACAGAGTATCCGAAAAAAAAACTTCCCCGTCGAAAAAAAAACTCCCGTCGATGACACTCGCATAAAAGCAGTCCATTTATTTTAACACAAAAAAAATCACAAAAAATCACTTGTTCCCCTGGAAGTCCCCTCGTCTTCCCCTCGATCTTTTTAAAGTTATTGAATGAAACACGGAAGGATGTCAGCATTGGATCTACTGACGAGTTATAGGTGTGTTTTCATGTTTTTAAAAGTTGATTTATTAAGTACATTGATTATACTTTCATTTAACATGAATGAACATTTATTGAGGGAAAAATATTTGCAACATTTATTGGGAAAAAAGTTAATTAGACCGACAAACTATTAATTACATTAAGTACAAAGTAAAATATGTTTAATATGAAATGTTACCCATTATTATCAACCATTCTGTAAAGAATCACTCTGTAAAGTTAATTAGCAACAGACTAAGATTATTATCAACTACTCTGTAAAGTTATCAATGTACTTTGAAATTTAAAGTTAATTATCTTAGTCTGTTGGTAATTTAAAAGTCGTAATATGTACACCTTTACAGAGTGGTTGATAATTAGTAGTTGATAACTTTAATTAAATATTGCAATGTTAACTTTACATAGTGGTTGATAATTTCAAAGTCTCACTCCTTTATTGTTGCACTTTTAATTAAAGAATTAACCATTTTCGAATTGTCAAAAGCTATTGTATGATAAACAGCAAGTATAATAGCTTGAACAGGACTATTCTGAAATGCAAGGATTTGATGAGTTAGACTTCAATATTAGAATGGAAGGATCGGCTAGCCATCTTGATGAAGAAGGAGAAGAAGTGCAAATCCACACCATGCCATAAAATTTTCTTCGGAGGATAATGCATATAATTTTTATAATGCATATGCAATGATGAAAGGTTTTGCTATTAGAAAAAGTTGGTTCAGAAAATCAAAAGGGTTGTTGAATACCTTCTCAGAATGTGGCATTCAACCTTCCAAAGTGGCAAATGTTCTTTCAAATATGTCATAGCAAAATATTGGTCCTGATCAAGTTATTCACCTTAATAGGACTAGGCGAAAGAATAATATGGGTAAGGAATGTATGACGGTAGTATAGTATTTTCAGCAACAAAGTCATAAGGATTCAAATTATTTCTTCTATTTTGAATTAGATGAAGATCATACAATTAGAAGTGTCTTCTGGGCTGATGGAAGGGCTCGTGAAGCATATTTGAAGTTTGGAGATGTGGTTGTTTTTGACACCACTTATAGGACCAATAATTTCAACATGCCTTTTGCATCATTTACTAGAGTAAATCACCATAAGCAGTTCACATTGTTTGGGTGTGCTTTACTAGTAGATGAGACAAAAGAAACCTTTTATTGGTTATTTAGTACATTCCAAATTTGCATGTATGACAAGAATCCAAAAGCTATTATTACAGATCAAGATCATGCAATGTATGTAGTTATTCCTAAAGTTTTTTTAGATTCTGTACATCATTATTGTTCTTGGCATATTGGCCGAAATGCCATTGGTCATGTCCTAGAGATGCGCACTGATGTCAACTTTAAGGTTGATTACAATAAATGTATATATGGTGCAACGATTCCTGAAGAGTTTGAAAATGAGTGAGAATTATTGACAGTTAAATATTCAACATTGCATGGTAACTCTTGGCTGAATTACATGTATACCATTTGACAGCATTGGGTTCCATGCTATATGAAAGATATATTTATGGCAGGCATGACTACAAGTCAAAGGTCTGAGAGCGTAAATTCATTTTTTGATGGGTATGTGCATTCTCATACTCCTTTTTCAGAATTTGTTGTCCAATATGATAGAGCATTGAAAGCAAGACGTCAATCCGAGGAACATGAAGACTTAATTACTTTGACAACA
>JAMKPZ010004381.1:0-25254 GCA_024699675.1 Amphibolis antarctica
TACAACAAAATTAAATTACATTTTAAAAAAAATTACAAATTGAAAAATAAAAATAAAAATGTTTTAATTATGAAATATTTAAGTTTGTAAGTTGCTCAGTAAAATCTTCAACTTGATCTTGTTCACGGAGTGCAGCAAGCTTCTAGTCTTTTACACATATTAATGCTTCTATTATATCTTCTTTAAGCTTGCATCTTCGATCATTAAGCACGTTGCCACTCATGCTGAAAATTTGTTCACAAGTTACAGAAGACACTAGAATTAAACATTTAATTATTATTCTATTGTATTAACATTTAATTCTAAATCTATACCTAAACTCATTTGTATTCCCCTAATTAATTTATTAGCATATCTTATTTTACACCTAAGATCTAAGCATGCACTCAAAATATATAATATAAGGATTTCATTCCAATATTTTAAAATTTTTTGTTTCATATTATTTACTATTGGTTCGAGAAATGGATATGTCTCGTATTTATTAAAAACTTGTGAAATATCATATAAATAATGCAACGCATAGACAGATGTAGAATAATAAATTCCTAATAATCTAACTATTGCATTATAAAAAGGTTTTAAAAATTCAACAAAACATTTTACAATTTTAAAATCATTCTTAGTTAATTGTTTTTGATAATCATCACAATGATGATGATTATACAAAGACATTATTAGAATTTCATATGATAATACACTTTGTAACATTAAATATAATGAATTTCACCTATGTTGAACATTTAAAGAGAATTTTTTATGCGGTATTTCAAAAGTATCACATGTTTCATCAAATTATTGCTACCGCTTTCTTGAACTAGTTATAAAACTTATAGCATCACTAATAAATTCAATATAAATTTTAATTTCTTTTACACCTGATTGTACAATAATATTAATTATGTGACACATACATCTTTAATGAAATAATTTAAAACCATTTGGTGGACTTATTCTAGTTTTAAACATTGGTATTATTGCAGTATTATTAGCTGCATTATCAAAAGTTATACTACCTATTTTATTTTTAATTCCATATAAATCAAAAATTTCCATAATATTTGCAAAAATTGTTTCAGCAGTATATGGATGTTGAATTTTTCTAAATCCTATTAATCTTTTTTGTAAAATCCAATTTTGTTCAATATAATGTGCAGTTACAGCTATGTATCAATCCTTAGTTCTACCCGACTACATATCTGAAGTACATGCTATACATGTCATTATTGTACTCATAACATTAATAAGTTCTAATCTAAGTTTATTAAATGAAATCATAATATCTAACCTAATAGTATTTCTAGATACACGTTTATATTGTGGACAATATGCTTTACTAATATAATTATCAAAACGTTTATTTCCTCCCAAACTTATTAGTAAATCTTCTAAACAAATAAATCTAGCATACAAGTCCCTAACTCTTTTAGAATCATAAGTCCATGAACTAACACTACCCTCAAGAGTAAAAGAAAGTTGGGTTTGAATTGTTTTATCTTTATTCCTATTTTCACATATACTAATATACCTAGTTAAATGACTTGTACTGCCGAACATTTTGCAAGAGAAGTTGGTATTACAGAAGTTGCAAAAGGCTTGTTCATCTTCTGTGCCGTCCGCCATAACTTTCATCATGATTGTGTACTTTGACCAGATGGAAGCTCTCTTCTGAGACTTTCTTGGCAGCACAGTTGAAGTTGAAGCTCCAGTAGTCTCCATTAATGGTACTACTTCAACTTCAAGAAAGTTTTCTTGAGGATATCCGTAGCCTCCAAAACTTTGGCCTTGGTAGTGTGCCATTGTTTGTGACTTGAGTGAGAAAATTTGAGAAATTGAGAATTGAGATTAGAGTTTGGAGAATTTAGAGTGAAAGAGATGAGGAGTGAGTTGAGTGAAAAATAAAATTCAACTCCCTCGATTTATAGAGAAAAGTTGGTTGAGCCGTTGAGGCGGCAGCTGATCGTTTCACCCGACAGCCGACTACCCATTGCGCGAAAGCAGGCCACTCGTTGCACGGAATTGGGCCACCCATTAGGCGGAAGCGTGTCGACCGTTGCTACGTTGCACCTTGCAAGTCATGACCCAATGGCCGACCCAGGCATGGTTCCCCATCGGCCCATCTCACATACCTGCACATGCGACTGTTCACCCCGACTGTCGGCCCAATGACCCGACGGCCCGTCCCCCTACCGACCACACAACCTGTTTTGCCTCCTCCTGCGCACACGACCGTTCACCCCGCCAGCCACACAACCTGGCAACCGGCCCATCCCCCCCGCCGGCAACACGACTCATTCAGCCCCCTCCCGCGCACCGGCGCACATGACCGTTCACCCCGGCTACCGACCCAATGACTCGGTAGCCAGTCCCCATGCCAACCACATAACCCGTTCTGTCTCCTCCCGCACACACAACCGTTCACCCCCCAGCCCCACAACTTGTTCACCTCCACTGACGACATAACCCATTCAACCCCCTCCTACGCACCGACACACGCGACCGTTCACCTCGGCTACCGGCCCAATGACCCGACGGCCAGTCCTGCATTCACCCCGGCTACTGACCACACGACCCGTTCTACCTCCTCTCGCGCACACGACTGTTCACCCCACCAACCGCACAACCCGGCAACCGGCTCAGTGACCCGACGACTTATCTCCTTACTGGCGACACGACCCATTGAGCCCCCTCCCGCACACCAGCGCACGCGACCGTTCACCCTGTCGGTCGCATGACCTGGTGGCCCATCCCCACCACCAACCACACGACCCATTCAACCCCCTCCCTCCCGCACACGCGACCATTCACCCCACCGAACGCACAACCTGACTACCGGTCCCCCCCCCTCCCGCAACCCAATGACATGTATTCCCCTCTAGCCATCCCCCCTCTTGCGAGTTTGCGACTCACCTGGTAGTCTTGTATTAGACTAGGTTGTACCTATTTCGTACTGGTACAACACGAATGACCTAAAAATTTGATCTAGACACAACCTTCGATACAAAAAATATTTTGTACCATAGGCCGTGCGCCCATTGATATCTCTAAATACCACCGAAGAATACGTTCCCTAACCTAAAATTCTATTTTATGGATAATTTTTATGGCAAATGGATAATTTTTACATTCCGAAGCATAAGCGTACGGCAAGCGAAGCTGCTTGCAGGTCGCACATCAATGGCTGCAGCTCCAGCTCTCCTCACCTCTCCTCTCAACACCGTAGCTCTCCCATTGCGAAGGTACAGGTATGCCCTCTCCTCTTTCTCTCTCCACCTCCCTCTTCACACTCTCTGTCTCTGGTGATGTCATGTTGATTTTTGTTGTAGAGGTCGTAAGCCAACATGTGTGAGTGGAAGGCATTGCAGCGGATCAAACATAGGATTGGCGGTTTCTTCCTTGAATGAAGAACCAACCTCCCGAATTAGCTTCAGAAAGAGAGATTTAGTCTTGTTGGGGCTGTCCCCTGCTTTCCTTATCTTCCCTTCATCCGGTATGCTGGTATAGTACTTCATTCCCCTTTTGGGTTTTTGTAATTAAACCGTGCTAATGTGTTTGGGGCGTCGTGTTTTGGCTGTAAGCAGTTGTAAATAGATCACCGTATAGCATATGTTGAATAAATTGGATGCCCTCTCTTGCTGTCTAAAATTATAAATGTAGGGTGCTGCTTGTGGAAGTATCCAGAACATTCTGCCTACAATTTTGTCCGTTCTTTGCAATAAAAAGGAAATAGAAATCTAGCTTACCACCTGACATATGGATGAAATAAGTTGAAGTTCTTCTTATCAGATTCTTTGGTGAAAGTTATATTCCAACCAAGTAACCTTTTGCTTTGTCCCCTAGGGGAGAAATTCTACAAACATTGAAATGTGGGCATCTAATTTAAAATCAATTAGTTATGAATGGAGGAGTCCATCTCTATATGTGTGAGATTATTCTAACGCTTTCCTTTACTTGTGATATTTTTTTGTTTTAAAATCTTTTTGCCATGACACCTTGTTAAAATATGGACAACTAACTTAAAATCATTTGCTTAGAAGTGAACGGCTCCATCTCTATATTAGTCTATTTGTTATTTTTATATCAGTTCATATGAGACTATTTCCACAAAGCCTTATTTTGTTTTTGT
Organism: Amphibolis antarctica; assembly: GCA_024699675.1. NCBI lineage: Eukaryota > Viridiplantae > Streptophyta > Magnoliopsida > Alismatales > Cymodoceaceae > Amphibolis > Amphibolis antarctica. The sequence goes on from JAMKPZ010004381.1 coordinate 4,127, forward strand.
TCAAATATCATTATACATGCTATTGGGCTGCATTGGGTGTTATATGATGTGTTTAATTGTTTTCGCAAGTTTGTGATTTCCCTTCTCATTTTCTTTGAAATGGTGTAGCTTCGTTTGCTTTAAGTGAATTGGAAGAAGATGTGAAGATGGAGTCAGTAGTTGATGATATAAATGCCTATTCTTTTCTTTATCCAATAGAGTTTCCAACCAAGAATTTGAATTTCAAATGGTAAGTGTATCCAAGCCGCTCCATGATAATTTTTATTTCTTTTACATTGTTAGTTTTTCATGAATCTTTAACATTTCATGAATACAAAATAGTAACAGGTACTGGATAACTTGAATGATTAAAGAGAGGTAGTTCTTTATGTCCAATTATGCAGCAACAATAACAACCAATGTCTTAGCCCCACTATAGGGTTGGTCATTCTTTACGCCCATTCATGATTTATAAAACTTATGGAGTTGTCCGTGGATAAAAAATCTATGATCTTCTTACTTAGGCCATTATTGCTAAGTAGCAATAATACCATTTTTTATGAATTTAAAAAATCTACACATAGGGTTTAGGGTTTATCTCAGATATCTCTAATTAGCTAAGTTGACAGAAATCCTTAATGATGAAGTAGGTGTGGAATGCTTTTAGCTCAGATAAGTTTCTGTGGGATGGGCTGAATACAACCTCAAAAGCATGTAAATTCAATTTTCATGTTTTCACATTAGGATGCTATCCCTGGTATATAATCCAACTTTATTTCTACCATGAATTTGCAGGGTGGTATCACGGAAACCAGAAAGATATTCATCTGCAGCACCACTTTCACGTAAACTAAATTACTTGTTTAAACTTAATGAGTAATGCATTCAGATCACATTTCTCCTTTGCCTATTTATGGATATTCATTTGCTTGATTAACCAAAAGATGATGTGAACCGTCTTCAGCTACATTAAATCACTGATGCTTATCTTGGTATTCTATACACAGTCTAATGTAACATATTTGACACTATAACTAATTGGAAAGCAATTTCATGTCATTGCAGCTGATGCACGGCAACGAATTGTTTCAGAGCGTATTGACATTACTAATAATGCTGTCATCTCTGTTTCGGTAAGCATTTCACTTATACAAATTCAATATAATCGTGTTTTATCTGTATCATCAAAACCTGATTTGTCAAAGATACTTGAATCCAGTACTCAAATGGTTTCTACATATATATCCAGGAGCTTTTAGGAGTATATGTAGGTGTGTGATGAATTGTGTACTTGAGTTCTGTTGTTTCTTTGAATCTATTTTCCCTTCATGCAGATAGGTCCCCCAAATTCAATTTTCTTAACTTCAAATGACAAGAATGCGTGGAGTGCAAAGAATGTAGCAGATTCTATATTATCTGACAAGTCTACTTTGGTATACTTTTTATCCATTTCCAATGATAACAAGTTTTCCAGTAATATTGAGATTTCTATTATACTTGGCTTCGATCTGACCACTAAAATCTTTTATTCATTGCCATGTATTCCATTCATACATATGGTATATGGTTGACCATAAGTCATGGTATGGTATAAATATGCACACATTAAAAAAAAAACTTTATACACACATTAGATTCTAAAGCATTTGCTGTTGTAGAATGTAGACAGATGTACACAGAAATTGCTCTCAGACATTGAGAATGACTGTGGCTTGCTTTACTACTCTATACACATTACACATAAGTCAAGTTGTCAACGGATGCTCATGCCAATTTACACCATAATGTTCATGCTTATACATTTTTCTCATACTTATGTCACACTCTATTCATCATATTGCACATGTTTCTTTGCTGTTAGACAATGATAATTCTTATTTCTTATATAAATTCAATATTTGCAGCGAGTAAGTACCAGCCAACGATTAGCAGAAAGTTCAGTTCTTGATGCACATGTTAGCACAGTGAGTAAAGCCATCACTCTTTATGTGTATCAACCTAGAAGTGAGAATGTGTTTTTGTAGCACATGACAAATCACAGAAATGATTTTCAAACAAAGTCATTCACAAAAAACAACTGACATAATTGGTGCTGAATTTTTGTCTTTGTTTTTTATCATGTGTTTGTCTGCTTTTGTAGATTGATGGAGAAACATATTGGTACTATGAGTATCTTCTTCGTAAATCACCTACAAAAACTGTAAGTTCCTTGTATCAAGGATAGCTTTCTTTTATTTCATGAAGTTAGTAATCCCTCATATTCGAACAAGGAAGGGGATTTGATTCATGAATTACTAAAAGTTAAGTTACTAAAATTAGAAACTGCATTAGGATTTCCATCTTTTAAGATTTTCGTGCTGCTAATTCTTTGTGATGACATTTTACTCTTTAAAACATTCAGGTTCAGGAGTCAAACCTTTACCGGCAATTTGTGGCTTCAACTGCTGAGCGTGATGGTAGGAATACCACCATGCTTTTATCTCACTTAATCTTATCACCTCCTTAATCATCACATTTGAGAATGTGAGATATGAGCTGTGTTCCTCAGTTTCAACTTTAATCTGCTTAATTGGTTTTAAAGCATCAAACTTTTTCATGGAAAAAGACAGATCACAGAAATCTTTTAAGTACTGCAATGTTTAATTCTTCAAATGGTGTTTTAGCATTCCAACTGATTACATTTTTAACAGGTTATCTGTACACTCTATGTGCCTCAACTCTCAACAAGCAGTGGTCACTGGTAATTTTTTACTGTCATTAGTGGTCGGTGGTAATCATATTTTTCTGCACTAGGCTATAATAATAAGTTGACATTTTTTAATATATTTTGATAATGTAACATAGCTCTCTCCATCTCTTTACAGAAAATGGAAATAACAAAGGTTTTAAGACCACCTCATCCATTACAGATTATGATTGAACTCCTTACTCCCTACCTAGATTCAACAACCATCTAGAGAACAAAAAAGTGAAATTTTGAGTTACAAATTTGATAATGAGTTTATCAAACATTATAGTTGTTAAATACATAAAATATTATAATATAGAGTCATTTAATGATATATTCAGTAAGATCATTGTATACTTGTCAAAAAATAAAGTGTATGCTCCATTGTTTGATTATAAAGTTCACTAACGCTATGTTTTGTCTGGATTATGGAGCCTAATTATACACAATCCAAATTATAACTCCTAATCTATGCATAATTATGGAGTAGATTGTGGAAAAATTTTGTTGTATTGTTGATGATTACTTTTGATTCTGATTTTGTTGGTTCATATTTTGCAATGTATTGGAGAATGAAAGTCATAATTCACCCCCTTTCATAATCAAACAAAAGTTTGATTGCAAAGGTTATGAAATCCCTTTCACATGTGTATTTTTTAAAATTGAATAAATTTTGATTGTAATATGTCATGTCAAAGGTATTTAATTCAAATTACGATTGTAAATTTATAATATGACTATCTCATAATAACTAATTAATAAAATAAAATAAATAGGAATTTTGTATTCAAGTATCCTAGATAAACTGTTATTTTTCTTGAATACTCTCTTTATATTAAATATTTCTTCAATATTCTTCTTGTTAGTCGTTTGACTATAACTATTTTATATATTGTATGTGTGTGTGTGTGTTTAGTACCTATATGGATATAAATTTATCTTGAATGTTTCAAAATTCATTATATATGTAATTTTGAATAGTGCAGTAAACCAACGATCATTTTTCTCTTTTCCTTCTCACATGGTACAATAATCACTATCATTATCCAAAAAATGTTATGATTTCATTTTGCACAAGTGTCAGAACCTATAGTTCCTCCAAAACGAAGAAAAAAGGTAATTAACCAATGCTATCATGGTTCCATCATTTCCATTGTTGTGTGGAAATAATCCCATGAATATTTTTGATTCATGTGATTATATTTACTTTGTAGGATTTTAGGACTAGTGTTGCAATCAGGAATTTAGCCCTTGAGATGATTTTAGATTCATGTTTTCCGTGTAGGATTTCATCTATTGATTTATTCAAAACTCAGTCCTTGTCCTCAATCCAGAATGTGTGAGCAACCCGCTAAAAAGCTTTCATTCACCAAAAATAACAATTTTCCAACAGATGTAATTTCGCTGAAGTACAATTCAGTATTATTTGGTCAAAGTTCTAGATATGAGTTTACAGGCAAATTTCTCAACATTTTCAAAGTTTCATTGGTTCCATTGTTAGCATTTTCCTTCTAGCATTGAGATGGTGTGGGTTTATTTGATTAGAAACCCAATTGGTAGCAAATTCAAGGTGCAACTCCAGTGGTGGAAGATACTTGGATACAGTTGCATAGAATTGGTAGTTTGCAAATCAGCTACAACTTTTATTGATAATACTCATTACATATTATCATGGTCAGGATTCCTGTAGGGGTTAATGATTTTAAATTTGCTTTGTTCAATGTTGTTTACATCATTTTATACTCTTACCAAGAATCTAACACCTGTACGCAGATGGGACCTATCTTGCAGAAAACAGTTGCATCTTTTCGGCTACTCCCTCCCACAGAAAACTATGTTCCCCCATATAAGGATCCTTGGAGATTTTGGTGACAACTGAGCTTCATTTCAAAATCCTTGTTTGCAATAAAAAGACCCTGTCATCTTTGTAGACTCACTTTGTTCCGGCATTTCCTTTTCCTGCTTATCTGCAATATTCCATTATAGCATAAATTTTCACTACAATATCATCTTGCATTCTAGAAGCTTGAACCCACTACTCCTTGGTAAAAACTACACTTCTAGTTCCCTTATGTTGGAGACAGGTGATGATCATTCATTGATCTAAGCTGCAAAATCTGCTTTTTAATGCTTGTGAGCAGAAGCCATGCTTTAGGATCAGACTTTATTTGACTTCAACAAAAGGATACAACATATTGGGTAAGGTTCTATACACCCTATGTGTGATTGCCTGGTAGGTGAATTTTTATGCATCAAATTTGACTTCCACAACATTTGAAAATGGTGATGTCAAGCTCTTTGCTTCAACAAATTTAATTACCACTGCATCAAATTAGACTTCTAAAATTCATTGTCATGAAAAATTCAGGGTACATGGATTAGATGCATCAAAAAGACAATGCTGAACCTGTGAAAATACATTCATATGTTGTAATGCCGTTTGTGGTGAGAAAATGTTGTCAATCCAAATGAGAAAAGAGTGTATGCATGGTACCTGCATGAATTGATCAGAGTTTTTTTTGTTGATACCATTGATTGCTGTTGTCAATCATTTATTATTGTAAACTGGTGTGATGGGCTTTTAAATTGTAAATGTATCCTTTAAAGAAATGTTTCTAACTATATCAAAAAAATTCTTCAATTTTCAACCACTGAAATGGTACTCTAGTGATTGTGAGAACTTCTTTAGACTTTAAGGTCTCAAGTTTAAAGTTTTACTCAAACATAGACCTCTCGTGTGTTTATATTTGTCTCTCAACTTTAACATTATCTGCCAAAAAAAACTTTTCAACCAACTCGGGTTTTTTTTCTCTCCTGAAGTTTAGTTTTAGTGAAAGGTTTTTTAATCACTGAGATATCATTTTAGTGATTAAGATTACAAATATGTTAAAACCAGAATTTGCAAGAAATATGTATTTGTCATCTTGTAATATAAATTTGCTAGAAATATAACTTTCGACTGAGGATCGGATATGGTTTATTTAAATTTAATTTTAATATATCATTTTCTAATATTAATTTATAATTCATAGAAAAAAATAGCGTTTATGAAATGAAAAAAATGATAAATTAAATATAAATTTAATACATTATTTTAAAAAAATATACAAAAATATATTTATTATAAATACATGTTAAATTTAATTTTATATATCATTTTACCACATTAAATTAGGATTTACAGAAAAAATAATGAGATCATCCGTAAAGTTGTAAGCGAGACGTGTGTTTTTTTGAAAATTAAAAGGTGATTAATATAACAAAAGTATCATTTACTTTCTCGTACTTTTATTTTTATTACGACATTCTTATTTTTCAATTTACTCTTTTTATTATTAAAATTAATTTTCCTACTTTCATCTTAAAATTATTTATATGAAAATCATTTTTTCCTACTTCTAACGTGGAAGAGTGAGGGAGTAGGGTTGATAAACAACCTTTCAAAGATGTATTTGTTGTGCAGTTAAAAATAGTTAAACAAACAAAGTTAAAATTATATAATAAATTGTTAAGTAAAAGTTTAAAAGTAGAAATTTGTACAATGATGATAACATACGAGAATTTATAAAAAGTTGATATATAGTAAAAAATGTTGCAATAAACAGAGCCTAAGAGTGATCGAAGCTAATTATGATCGTCTACCATGTTGTCCAAGGTCTTGTTTAAGACTAATTCTGATTGACTCGTAAAATCACTTGTAACGTTATTATTACTATATAAATTTCAACGTATAAACTTTTATTACTTTAATTACTATATAATTTCAACTTCGTTCACGAAACTAATTTCAATTCTATCTAACTACTGAAATTGACTATAACTCCAAGGAGGATTAGAAGAGGTGTAATTAAAATTACATTTTGATTGAACTTCATTCAAAGTGTATAATCATTCTTTACCTATGAAAGTAGAAGATCACAGAGAAAAATATTAAAAAATATCGAGATAATATACTTTATTTGATAAAAGCTTTTTCAATTCTAAGAATAAAAAAATAACTTCTTTAACTTTTTACATCAAAGATCTTTTTGAACTTCTTTTTAAAAAAATTGTCTTACAAATCTTTCACATTAACATGATTTTTGATTTAAATAATAATCAAATAAATAAAAATAACGTATTAATTTTTTAAAAAAATTAGGAATTAATTTAAACGACAACGTAATAATCTTATTATTACGTCAGCCTGCACTGACCCTGCGTTATTGTTTACTTGGTTCGGTTCGCCCACAAGACTCGCTATCGAGGGAAGCTCTTCTTTTCTCCGTTGACGGGTGGCGGCGGCGGCGGCGGCTGCGGTGGCGGTGGTCGTGAATCTCGTTGCTGTTTTCTGCGGACCTCAGAAGCGATGCGAGGGAATCTGTTGCCTCGATCGATCGGTGCGCTTCCTGTTTCCGTGCCTTTTCCCTTCTTACCATTGGACGGGATTGCGGCTCGATTGTTGGAGGGGAGGACGAAGTCCTGGTGTGGGGGGAGGAGGAAGAGGACAAAGTGACGGGTGGCGAGGGGACGAGAATGGTATGTGTAGTGATGTCTTCCTTTGGTTGAAGGATGATTTCGGTTCGGCTGCGAGCGATGGTTGTGTGGGGGGCATGATCTCGGAAGACAAGGATATACTTGAGGGAGGGCATTGATCTCGGAAGGCCGTGAAGGGGGAAATGGTCGTGGTCAATGGAATTGAAGATTTGGGGGGAGGAAGATTTAGGAGAAGGGATGTGGAAAGATGCGGATCTAAATTTTGACAAACAGGGGTTTTTGGGGACATTAACGGAAGAGAAAATAATGGGATCGGAATCACCCTTCCCCCAAAAAAACCCTAGTTTCCGTCTCAAGCACTGGGAAGTACGACGGACGGAGGAATACGTGCAGGATGAGGGGTGGAGGCGAAGTGCGGACATGGATGAGTGGGAGAGTGGGAGGGGCTAAGATGGAGACTGCAGCGAGGAGGTTCTAGTCGAGGTCTGGAACCATGTTCTGCGATGGAGGGAGTTCAAAATTGTGATGCTGTGTAGGGTTTGTGGGGCTAATGGAGTTCAAAATTGCCAATTATTTTTCATTGACAAGGGGCCGTTTTGAGGAGAAAAGTGAAAGCAAAACCGTCTTTTATGGCATGGATGTGTAGATGATTTTGTGATTCTTCTTTTACCGATAATTTTATGACTATACTTTAGGTTATCAGATTGTGTCTTACCATAGCCAATTTTTGGGCTCCCTGTTGCAAGTTTGAGAGAGTACTGCAATGGGATTGCATAGTTTCCATTTGCTGAAAGTTAGCATTTTAGTTTGATCTACTAGGTTTTGAAGTTTGAAATTTTGTACATATGTATTTTCGAATTTGTGGCACTGAGCTCTAGTTCTCAGAAACCAGGCAATTAAAATACATGTTACATGTGATTCTGTATTTCAGGACACAGGGAGCTTTCTGGTGCTGTGGATCTTATTAGTCACTACAGATTGCAGGCGCATCATGATTTCTTTTGCAAAAGATCACTTCCTTTGTCAATATCAGACACACACTATCTGCATAATGTTGTTGGAGACACGGAAATCCGAAAAGGAGAAGGGATGGAACTTAATCAACTCTTCAAAGACCCTCCATATTTGAGGGAGACAACTGCTCACATTCAGCCTTTTGACCTAGAGTCACTCAGAGAGGCATTTCAGCTGCGTGATACAGCTCCAGTTGAATTACCTCCTGTAAGAAATCTGAAGTTTCATTCTCTTGGCCTTACTTGATAAGTTTATAATGTAACTCTATCTTCTTGTTAGAACAGGCAGATAAGGGGATACCTACTGTCAGTGGAAAAGCAAAAGATGAGTCCAAAGACAAGGAGAAGAAGCACAGAAAGCACAAGGATAGGGATGGTAAAAAGGACAAGGACAAGGACAAGGAACATAAAAGGCACAAACATCGGCACAAAGACAAAGACCGTAGCAAAGACAAGGACAAAGAGAAAAAGGACAAGAGTGGACACCATGACTCTAGCAGCAACCACTCTAAAAAGCACCATGACAAGGTATTTATGGTGCACTATATTCTCTCAAATCAGTTTCACCTGCGTGCTCCTCTTTTTGTTCCTAATTTTTATTGCTACCATATATAGAAGAGAAATCATGAAGGTAGTGATGATACTGACAGCCACAAGCACAAGAAAAGTAAGGTAACAAGCATCTGAATCATTTCTGTTCTTTTCTGCTGGATGTTATGAAACACTGCTTAGCTTTGTCTGTACCAACTTCATTTTATATGTTTGCTCAGCATAAAAGCTCAAAAGTTGATGAAGTGGGAATGATAAAAGTTGCAAGCTGATTTTTTCGAACATTATTTAATTTTAACACCTCCAAGTTTAGTGATGCTGAGGATGACACTGGGATTTTCTTCTCTAAAATTGCACGAGAAGAGGTACATGCTTCTTTCTTCTCCATCAGATTCGTTTTCCAGACACAATGTATATTGCATAGTTTTTTGGCATTTCAAGCTAGGATTGTTATTTACAGAAGCTGGCAGAGAGCCTGTATCATTCATAGGAGTGGAACATAAGCTTGTTATGGATACCACGGATTATGTTTTTAGAAAGATATTTTGGAATAAGCACATTTGTGATATTTCTGAATTAGCACATTTCAAAAATAGACTGTGATTGGATAAGCAAATGTTTATTTGGAGGATACTATCCCAGGAACACCACATTTGAAATTCATAGCTCTTTGTCTTTTCTCTAACCACAATAAATTACTTTTTTTTTCAAAAAAATACAGGTATGAATTATCATGTAAATCATTGTTAAATAACAACGGCATTCACTCATTTCTATATTGAGGTTCTAAAGTGGTTAGATGCTAGTTTGCGGTATCTATTTTGAATCTCTATTTGAACTATTGATGAACATGTCCGATAGATCAGGATACTGTGATCCTTTATCAATAATGATAAAGACTTTTGTAAACAAATTCTGTGACATAAAGTACTTCCCCAGAAATTCTTTTGTCAAACTAGATTTCTTTAAATGAAATCCGCATTTACACATTCTTTACAACATAAGAAGATTAATCTCTTAATCTCAGATTTCCAGTGTGAAAAACTCGTAACATAACTACAAAATGAGGAGAATATGTACTTTTACGATTGAGAAGACTTGATTTGTCAACAAAATATGCCCATGAGTTTGCAAAAAAAAAAAATGCTTAAAAGGTAAATATCATAGAAAGAAAAGAGATAATAGAAAATCTAATAGAAGTGGTATATTTCCATTGGAATTATGCTGTTGCAGGAAATGTGTGAGTGTGGAGTGATATGGAGGGTACTGGAGACTGATGGTAGAAAAGGAGATTCAGTGATGAGGAAGTTATTTGACTCGATCCATAGGATCATAATTTTTAGTAATTACATATGATTTTGTAGTATTATACATATATTTAGTGCATTATATGTCATTGCCGTTGTTTAAATATACATGTGCAATACATTATATATTCGTTATTAAAAATGATGCCCAGATAACTCCATGAGAATTGAGAAGTATATGTCACGAATGCTGTTGCCATTTGTCACACAAAGTAGGGTTTGTTTTGGACATGTCGGTGGGAATAATCTGTTGTGGCAAATGTGGTGTTTGTTAATTAATTAGCACTAGGATAATGTAGTTGATCTTTAACTCATTTTGCATCCATACGTTGGTCCGTTTTGGAAACCTGGAAGGTGTTTGCTTTTACTTGCGGATAGATAGATAGATAGATAGATAGACAACACAGGGCATGTGAACCATAACCATTCAGAAGCAAATGCCATGAATGTTATTACTATCTACCACCCAATCAGGGTTTGTTTGGAACGTGGTGGTGGGAATGGTATGTGGTAAATGTGATGCTAGCTATATACTGGTGGGATAATGCAGTGAACCTTTTACTCTACCATTAAAAAAGATCTCAAGCTGAAGTCTGGAAAAAAATTTACTGTTATGAAAAAAGTGGTGTTAGATGCATCAGATATCAGTGTTGGATCTGTTCTCTTTTTCTTAATACCATATAATTTCTTCCTTCTTGGTAAAAATCTGGCGTTGAGAAGTTTGTTCCTCTGTTGCAGGTTCATAGAAAGTGTATGTGGACCTTTTCTTTTCTGCCTCCTTTGTGGAAGACCATTTTTGCATAATAACGCGGAGGTGAAGTCACTGCCCAACGCACTGACGACTATATAGAATTCTTGACTTACACAGGCGTTGTAAAGTGTAATGCTACGAGTGATAGTCCTCGTTCCAAGCTTGTTGCTATAAAAATTTCCTGTGAAATAAAAATTCTTTCATTTTTTTTGTCCTCCTCTTAACATTATGGTTTTGGCAGATTGATCATAATCCTAACGAGTTAAGGTAATTGAATCAGATTATATTACATGATTGGTTTTAAATGTAAATCAATCATAATATTATTTAAATAACCAGTTTTATCATTTAGGTTTATGTTTAGTTTGTTGAGTGACACTTTAAAGAAGTTTATTTTTTATCATCAGTTTTAATGTTTTGCCTTAAAAGGAGCTTTATGAAGTGTTTGTGCATTGGGAGAACGGCGGAAAAAGAAAATGACGGAAAAATTTATTTTACTTTTCGTAGTTTGGGTGTTAAGGTGTCTGTGTTTCATTAAAGTCAATGAAATTTTTTTTAAAATTTATTATTAAAATATTAAAAATTTAAAAAAAAATTATTTTATAAGATTATTTGTACGTGTTACAAAAATTTAAAGAAATTTATATTTAATTTTTTAAAAATTTAAAATATTTAAAATATTTTAATAATAAAAAATTTTAAAATTTTCGTTTCGTTGATTTTAAGGAAACAAACCCCTTAAATATTATCGACGTGATCTTTCTTAAAATGTGTTTGTTTTAACTATAAAATATAATACTTAATTTTTGAAGTGCAAAGTGATATTATAGTTGTACTTTAAAAGAATAGTATTTAAAAGAAAGAGTGATAATTTAACAATTACATTTATTCATTAGAACAATAAGTTTTATAAAATTTTAATTTTACTATTAAAAGTTTTTTATTATAAATATTTTAAATAATATTTGAAGAATTTATTTTATTTAAACTAGATTAACTCTTCCAAGGGAGGTGGAGTCAAATTAAATTGGATTAAAGTACTGTACCTCAATATATGTGTCTTTAGGAACATGAAAAAAGTATTATTTATTTCAACTCACTTCAAAAGTTAAAAATAGACGTAAATATATTTTTTCATAACACATACAAATATTATATAAAAATAACATTTTTCATCAATTTTACTTTAATGTGAAAATTCATCTCCTATATTATTTCACCATCAAGTACTCGTCTTAAGTGTATTTGTTTAAAAAGTAAGGTAACATAAGGTGGAGTTAAGGAATTATATAATTTACAATAAATTTTTAGTATAATATTACTCTCTTTTACTACTTTTAGAGTTGTTACAAGTACTTTTAAAAGTGATTTTAAGTAAATAATTTTTAAAATTAAAATAAAAAATAAATATTATCATAAAAGTAAAAATAATTTTAAAAATTAAATTAAATGATAAGTAAACAAAACCTAAAATACATGTAAAAAAAATGAAGGTGCACAGGGACAATTTCCCTTTTTTACTTTCAGTTTATCTGAAAGTGAAAAAAGTAATTTTTAGTATAATAATTTTAAGAAAATAATTTTAATAATAAAATAAGTAAATTATGAATATTTCTGTAGTAAAGAAAAAAAAAGCTTTTCTCGCTATTACATTGAAAGTGAAAAAAAAAGATTTATAAGAGAATAATTTTAAAATGAAAAAAAAATATTGATAATAAAATAAGTAAATTAAAAAATATAAATATTATTATAAAATTAAAAGTAAAATGGAAAAAAATAACATCGCCAATACAAGGCCTTAAAAGGTGAGAAACGCCGACGGAAAAGCAGAGCCTTCCGGCGACTGGTAGAAGCGGAGACGGAATCGAATCCCGACGAGATGCGAGGGACGGCCGAACAGTTGTTGTTCCGCGACCGGACACTGGAGTTCCTAGCGATCGTCGAGCGCCTGAGGAGGACGGTGTCCGACGCGCCTTCCGGGGACGTTTCTGGGAGTGGAGTTGGGAGATCGAACTCGAACCCCGCGCCGTCCGTTCATTCCGAGTTCAACAGGAGGGCCTCAGAGATTGGTCTCAAGATCCACAAGACCTCGCAGAAGCTCTCCAAGCTTGCAATTCGTAAGTGAAATAATGGATAGTAAGAATCAGAAAGTGTATTTCCATCGTTCGTGTCGGATCGGATAATCAGTTAAAACATTGATGGTAGTAATTTTACAAATCCTAACTTTCAAACGCATTTTATAATTCATAAAAAGGCTACTGAAACAAATTCCGACGGTTTGAATCCGATTGGTAGAATTAGATTTATGTTGCTATTTTATTCATCAATTGTCTCTCGCCGTCATTTCCGTGACGATTAAAGTCCATTTTGTGGAGTGAAGTACCAATTGTACTATCCAGTCGTTGGTTAAGAATGTATTGTGCAGCGTGCAGTTTTCTTTGCAATGTTTGAATCTTCTTCCTTGCAGTTGCAAAGAAAACTGGAACCTATGATGACCCGACTGTGGAGATACAAGAGCTCACGTCTGTTATAAAGCAGGATATCACTGCTTTGAACTCTGCAGTTATGGATCTGCAGATTTTCTGCAACTCAAATGATAACACCAGGAGTATTTCTGATGATACAACCAGCCATTCTACCACAGTCGTCGATAATTTGAAGAATCGTTTGATGAGCACAACAAAGGAATTCAAAGATGTTCTAACTCTGAGAACCAAGGCAAGTTATAATTGCTGCCTTATTTGTGCAGTTCACTTTTCCCTCTAAGCTAGATGTATTTGTGTCTTTATGTAGAAGCTGAAGACTTACGAGAACAGGAAACAACTGTTTTCGAACAAGGATGCAATGAATCCTCTCATACAACACCCTTTATCCAGTAGGCCCACACAGGAATCGGCTGTGCCACCTCCCTGGGAAAATGGTTCTGCCCCTTCTCAGTTGCATCGTAGGTAATTTGCTCAACACTTTGTTTTTGAGGTTGCTTTTGGTGATTGTCTTCTTCATGTTTTGATTGTTTCTGGTTTTTTATTTCTCATGGCATTGAGATAAACATTTGGTATGAGAGGATTAATCTTTTGCTTACATAATATAATGGAGAATATGGCGATGGAGAGAAAATATATTCCTGTTATTGGGTGATTGATTGATTACATTGCCAGCAGCGAAAGCATTGGGTGATTGATTGATTACTCCAACTATTATTTTTTTTGTTTCCTTTCATGCTGGCTAAGTCTGCGTGCACATGGTAGGGTCATATATGACATTGTTAATTGAAGAGTTTTTTTTAAAAAAATTCCTTTTTCATGTATACAACTTCTTCTTGTCTCTTGCATAAAAAAGCTAACAGGTTTTCCCATGTCAGTATTTATTTTTATTCTTTGTTTGCATGCTATTAAAAATGATCAATGATTCCAAATTATATTTATGTATAATTCATAACGTAAATTAGTTTGATATTGTGGTCTGTAGGAGGCAAATGAATGGGAATGCATTGTCTTCAAGTTCGTCATTAATTCAGCAGCAACAACAGCAGCTAGTTCCAGTCCGTGATAGTTACATGCACAGCAGAGCTGATGCTCTTCAAAATGTTGAGTCAACCATACATGAATTGGGCAACATATTTAGTCAGTTGGCTACTATGGTCTCCCAACAAGGAGAGATTGCCATCAGGTTTTCTTTTATTTCTTTTGAACCATTATTCATTATTTGGTGGTTATGGTTAAAATTCTAACTTACCAATCGTATTATTTATTGGGGATGATAAGTAAGCCAAATGAGCTAAATACATCTCTGCATGGCTTGGATCTTTTAAAGGATTGTGTTTGTACAAATGTTTGTCTTGGTTCAAGCTCATTTAAGTGAACAAGCTGAATTCATGCCTAACAGGATCGTATATATCAAACTCATTTAAAATTTTCATTTTGGCTCATTTAAGCAAAATGAGATGAATTGAAGCCTAAAAGGCTCTTTTAAGCTTTCCATTCATTTTAAATTTATAAATGTAATTGATGTGAGGTGTGTTTGATTAGACTATCAGTCTATTCAGGTCTAAGATAAAACCTGACCCAATGCTGATCCACAAAGTAACCCTGGCAGCCTTGCCTACTCACCAAAGGCTATATCCTAGTTGGATGGTCACTTGTTTTTCCATCTCAAATGGCCAATTGGACTCACCTAGTGTCACGTACTCCTTTTTGATTTGCAGGGTCTTTGATTAGACTATTGGTCAATGTTGGTCAAAGACAAAACTTGACTCAATAACAATCCACAAAGTAACCTTACCTACTCACTAATGGCCATAACCTACTTTGATGATGGTCTCTTGTTACTTTGTCTCTCAAATGCCCAATTGGACTCACTTGGTGCCATATGGTCTTTTTGATTTGCTACTTTCCAAGTATCCTTGTCTGCCACCAAGAAAAGTTATAGATATCCTAGTAAATGCTCTTATATAGGTATGCGACAAGTAACAAAACTTGATTAATCCTCTCTTATCACCCACCTGACTTAAATATCATGGAATCTTTGGTGGTCCATAGTCCATACACAATAAGTGTTAAATCTTTGTAGGATAGAGCAGCCATCTTGTCTTGTTCGACCCAACCTAATTGAGATAACTAGGATTGGAGTTTGAGCCAACCAACTGGGATGACCAATATCAACAGGCACGGGCTAGTCCACTTAGCCATAAAAAGATCAAACAAGCACCTTTATGGTTTGTTAATGTCCCCACTTTACCTCTTTTTACTACCATCTCTTCCTTCCCATATGTTCCAACTTAGGATTCTCATTAAACCATTTGATGACCCCCCCCATGCATGGATGGAGCAAACCTTTTAACAAATGTGTGCTTTACGAGGCGTTTATAAAGTAAGGTTTTTCTAGTGTCATGGTTTTTACACTTTCTATCCTATTGTTTCATTTGATTAGTTACATGTAGATGCTATATGCTAAAATGTTAGATGGCTATGACTCTAATCATACAAATTTACAAAAGGACATAAAATCTAGATATAAATATATTTTAAGTAGCAATAAATCATATTAAACAAGCTTTAGTCATTCTTCAGAAAAAAAGCTTTAATCAAGCATGAAATTCCTAAGCTTATTTCGTTATTTGCCTTGCTATTATGGTTACCTCGATGCTATTTGCTTTAATTGATCATTTGACATGCCAGATTTTAACTACTTGATGAACATGAGCAGAAATTCTTATTAGCCATATTGCAAGAAATCTCCAGCATGAATATGCATTTTTTTTCTGCTTGAGAAGTTATATGGTATTGACAAAACGTTCATTATAGTTGGGCACTGTGAATGCATATATGCATATATATTGATTTTCTTGTACTTTACACCATTTGAATTATGACTCGATAACATTGTGATAGTTTCTATAACAGCCATATAAAAAAGGCATGCCGTTGGTATTGTTACAACTATAACCTTTAGTTCTATTATCAATGAGTTTGTCACTCTAGACTGAAACTTATTGTTGTGGTTTATAGATAGGAGTTGAATGTAAATGATCAAAACAACCACTTACTAGAATTTCCATTTTTCAGCTTTTTCCTGCATATCATAGTGGTAATCTGAGTTATGCACTCTCGTAATTATTTGTGCTCGTGTAACAGGATTGATGAGAGCATGGATGACACACTGGCAAATGTAGAGGGTGCTCAAGGGGCTCTGGTAAAGCATCTCAAGGGAATTTCTTCTAACAGGTGGCTGATGATCAAGATATTCTTTGTTTTGATAATTTTTCTTATTATTTTTGTATTTTTTATTGCTTAATGTCAATATAAGATGCCTGTCTCACCTCATTCTATTTTTACTTATTTGTTCAGTCATGGCTATCTCATGTACCTGCACGGCCTTTTCTTACCCCACTCATCAGCTATTATAGGTTTATTTAGTAGTAAATAAGCATTTCTCCCTTCCTTTAACCATATCTATCATATTAAGAATGTCTTGTGATATATTACTAGTAGAATGAAAATTTTCTAGTTGGGAATCAAAATGCGTGGTGAGATGCATCCTTATTGCGTCACTTTCAGTGATTCCCATTCCCAAAAAAGTAAAAAATCCTGTTTCCTCCAATCTAGAATTTTTAGTTTATCATGAAAATATATTCATCATTCATGCAGACAGAACCCTCATGATTGATCAAAGTTTGTCGAAGAGGGAATTTTTGTCCCTCAATGTAGTTGGTTTTTTTTGGACTTCTAAACTCTTTAAGAACAGTGACATTGATCAGTTCAGACATGGTTCAGCCTTTCTTCGAGGTGCTCTGCTCTGAAGTCTGAACTGAGTTCTGAATCCCGGGTCTTTTTCAGTTTTTTTTTGGGCTCCACTAGCAATGTCCCACTTTGTGTGTTTTGTTGAAGACATGCTATCAAAAATGTGTTTGATGTTTTCTAGTTTTGTTTACTGAAGTGGTCATTTAATTTCTAGATAGACAATAGTTATGATATCATCCACCACTTCTTTGTTATGTATTCCTGTAACTGCCATTTTATTGCCATGAATGCTTGATACCAAGTTAAAGTAAACATATCTAATTGGCAGTAGAATGACTTTTTAATTCATTCTTTTTGAATTTTTACTTTCGAAATAAAGTAATTTGATAATTTTGATGTTTTAATTTAAGATTAAAAAGAGACGTAGAAAGGTTGAGAAAGGAAAAGAAAGAAATGATAAAAATTAATTTTGTTATATTCTTAATCGCCAAATTAAATATCTATAGTATCAATTTTCTATTTACGATATTATCCCTTTCCAAATTCCAATCCCCCACTTGTAATATTTAAAGTCTCGTTTAAGGTTGATTTCAATTTTTAAAATCACTCTAATGTTATTATTATTATATAAATTTTAACATATAAATTTTTATCATTTTAATTAATATATATTTTTAACTTTGCTGCATTTAGTACGAGGCTTTTTCAATTCGGAAAAAAGTAGTTCTTGAAACTATGTTTATCAAATAAGAAAAAAATACATTGATTTTTGTATCATTTTGATAAGATAGCAAGAATTTGTATTTATTTATTTGTAATATTTATGTTTATTTTAATATTTAAATAAAATATATAAAATTATATTTTTAAATATTAATGTGATTAAAGATCAAGATAAAAAATATTAAAAAAATTATATTAAAAAACTCGTATTATTACGACTATAAGAGTCATTTTTTATTACAATAAGCAAATGAAACATTCGTCCAACTTTAACTTTCAACCCTCGTTTGTACCCATGAATCATTTATTTATATCGATACAATTAAATTAAATTTATTTTTATTAATACTATTTACTTTTAAATTTATGAAAAAAATAAAATTCAAATTTATAAAATTTGAATCGTTTGAAATTTAATCGATCCAAATTTTTCTCACTACTATCTAACTGTATAAAATTTTAATTTTATTTAATTTTAATAAATACACAAATAATTTTATATTAAATTTATTTTCTTTCAATTTAACTCTATTCAAAAATAAATTTACGTCGATTCGTTTTCGAACAAGAGAGAAAGGTTGGGGAGAAGGGTAGCCAGAGCAACAACGCGCTCACGGTGCTCGTCGCCTCGAGGAAGAGGAAGACGACGCAGAAGAAGAAGTCGGACAGGCGGACGCCGTGGGCCGACGACGACGACGTCACGGAGGTTTGACTGCCCGAACAGAAGAACGAGACTTCCCGTTTATGAAGGAGGTATGACTGCCCCCGTGTTCTGTATTTATTGATGTCGTTGGATGTTGAATTTGTATAGATTTGTTTTCTCCTTTTTTTTACTTCATTACTACTGCTGGATCCCATTTCAAAGAAAATGAATACATTACCGCTGGATCAGTATCGAAGAAATACTACTTCTAGATGTTGTCTTTTATTTTTACCTCACTTTGACCTTATTTGGAGTCCTCCTATTTAGCTTCGAGGGTTAGATAGAGCTGAAGTTGGATTTAATTTCGTGAACGGAGTTAAATTTACGTAATAGTTAAGATAATGAAAATTTATATGTTAGAATTTGTATAATAATAATAACGTTAAAAGTAATTTTAAAAGTTAGTGACCTCAAATGAAGTCTTTGTTGTTGTAAAAAATGTTTTTCTTGAGATTGGCCGCTAATCTAGTTCCGCTGGTTCAAATTTCTATTTGCATTACTTCCATGTCTTTTCGTTATTGCAAGTAATCATACTCATCTCTTATATCGTCTTTGTGGCTTTTGTCACATCATGTCAAGCAATATTCAATAGCTGCTATAGTTATCTTTCATTTTTCCTGCTAATAGCTTCAAATACGCTCCTGAAAAGCATGCCTTTCTTTCCTTACGTTATTGAAAAGCGTGATATTGTTTTTAGGATCTGGAACACAATGTAAAATGACATGGAAAAATGTCTTTCTTTCCGTATGTTATTGATGTCATATATCTACTCATTTCCTTCTCCTTACTCTAAGGTTGAAGCTCCAATGTTAATTGTTAATTCTCAATTGAACAGATACACCATGTGTTAGTTCTGATCCCTTACAGTTGTTATGCCAATTCCATCGCATGGTGCGAACATTATTGGAAATTATTCACATTTGTGTTGATTATGATCATCTTCTAAATGCTTAATTACCCTTCCCAAACATTGCATTAGTAGAAGATCCATGCATTGTTTGTCCTTGTTTAAATTGGTGGACGGTTCATGCAATATGACTTGAGCACAAGCTTGGTCGATCTTGGTATCATTTATCTAATAAAAGTTTTGCAATTCTTTTTCAATCTGTGTTTTAGTCTTTGAGAATCGTCTTGAAAGTAGTAATAAAAAAACATAAAATGTGTTTACATCTTACATAGGCAATATGGGAGTTGGTCATTATCAGCAAATAACCAACAGGTTTATAAATCATGGCATCACAAGCTTCACTTATACTGGAAAGTACAGAAGAATGACCTTTTTGTAGTATTTTTGGTATTTCTAATTGGAACATAATCAATAGCAGGTTGGCGTGAGTATCATAATGGAGAAAGTAGTAATCTCCACTAGATAATAGCAGGTCGGCGGTTGTTTTTTTCCTTCTTTTTATTGCCTGATATGGTCGATGCTAAAAGTTTAGTACTGCAAATCTCTGAGAATAAGTGATATAGATTGTCGTACATTATCTAAGCTTGGAGTAATTCTTTTATTGATTGTGTATAACTCCAGATGTGCATTTGATTCAATGCTCTTGTTTTTGCCCATGGATATATTTGTACGATCCTTATTTTGTCATTTCCCACTGTTTTTGACGTGAACGTGAAGTTGACCATGGAGATGAAGACATGGACGTAAGCCTGAACATGAACCCGAGGTTGTGGCACCAGTTCTGCCTGCAGTGATGAAGCCTACACAAGCCCCACCACCACCCAAGCAAACTGAAAAGCAACTATCAAAGAAAGAACTCAAGAAAAAGGAACTTGCAGAATTAGAAGGGGTTTTAGCTGAATTTGGTCTCAGTAAGAAAGATAACAATGACAATGTAGCCGATGGTAATTTCTTGGCTTCTTTCCACTCTCAATTGTTTGTTTTGTTTAATTTTATTTGCAAAATTTGATGACATTATTCTGCATTTTATTGTTAAAAACTTAAGTAGTCCTTGATAGACTCTTTGAGACCTGATTTACATCCTGTTGCATTTGTTCCCTTCGTGGTAGATAAGGAAAGACCAGAGACAAGTAAATGGAAATGAACTGTACTGCTGCTCCAATGGAGAGAAAAACATCAATGAAGAAAAAGAAGTGAACTGTACTGCTGCTCCAATGGAGAGAAAAACATCAATGAAGAAAAAGAAGTGAACTGTACTGCTGCTCCAATGGAGAGAAAAACATCAATGAAGAAAAAGAAGTGAACTGTACTGCTGCTCCAATGGAGAGAAAAACATCAATGAAGAAAAAGAAGTGAACTGTACTGCTGCTCCAATGGAGAGAAAAACATCAATGAAGAAAAAGAAGTGAACTGTACTGCTGCTCCAATGGAGAGAAAAACATCAATGAAGAAAAAGAAGTGAACTGTACTGCTGCTCCAATGGAGAGAAAAACATCAATGAAGAAAAAGAAGTGAACTGTACTGCTGCTCCAATGGAGAGAAAAACATCAATGAAGAAAAAGAAGTGAACTGTACTGCTGCTCCAATGGAGAGAAAAACATCAATGAAGAAAAAGAAGTGAACTGTACTGCTGCTCCAATGGAGAGAAAAACATCAATGAAGAAAAAGAAGTGAACTGTACTGCTGCTCCAATGGAGAGAAAAACATCAATGAAGAAAAAGAAGTGAACTGTACTGCTGCTCCAATGGAGAGA
>JAMKPZ010004382.1:0-28997 GCA_024699675.1 Amphibolis antarctica
GATTGAGTTGGTTGTATAAGTGATTAAATTGTTATTTCAAGTCATTGAGTTGGTTGTATAAGTGATTAAATTGTTATTTCAAGTCATTGAGTTGGTTGTATAAGTTCGTTGAAATATGACCGTAGAATATCACGTGAAATTTTAAGTACACACGTGATGAGAGAAGTGGTGTTTTATGGTAAACGGCCGGACGATTGTATTAAAATATCGGCGTTTTAACAGTCACACGTGAAAGTTCAAGTTCACACGTGATGAGAGAAGCGGTGTTTTATGGTAAACGATCAGACGATTAAATTAAAAGACCGGCGTTTTAATTATAATATTCGAAGAGCTATAGTTTACATGTTACGTGAAATTTTAAGTTCACACGTCATGAGAGAAGCGGCGTTTTATCGTAAACGACCGGACGATTGAATTAAAAAACCGGCGTTTTAATTATAATATTCGAAGAGCTATAGTTTACATGTCACGTGAAATTTTAAGTTCACACGTGATAAGAGAAGCGGCATTTTATTGTAAATGGCCGGACGATTTAATTAAAAGACCGGCGTTTTAACAGTCACATGTGAAATTTTAAGTTCACACGTGATGAGAGAAGCGGCGTTTTATGGTAAACGACCGAACGATTGAATTAAAAGACTGGCGTTTTAATAGTCACACATGAAATTAAACACAACGACACATGGAAAATAATCGATTGAAAAGCGAGTGTTTTAAAATATTTAATGAAAATAACTTTTTAGTAATCGGTTAAAATCGAATTATCCTTAAAAAAATCACCCTAATATTTAAGATTAAAAAATTCCACAAACATCTTTCAAATTTAATCACCGTATTCGTAATTAATGAAAAATTAATTATACATACGTGAATGAATTTTTTTAGTTAAAGGAGAGTGTTTTTAAATTTCAGCTGCTGAATGAGAGAGAGTGTTTTTAAATTTCACCTGTCGATGAGAGAGAGTGTTTTTAAATTTAACGTGCATGAGAGAGAGTGTTTTTAAGTTTTTCAATTTCAACCGTCAATCCTGAGATCGACAGACATCTACAGAAGTGACTTCTGTAGGCACCTACAGAACTCGTACCCTCTTTTTATATTATGGTTGACCACAATGTGAACTATCATGTCCTTCGATATTATTAGTCTTTCGTCGTAATTATCTAATAATTTTAAATTAATATATCTAATATAAATATTTAAGACATTTTTAACTAACCGCAAAAAAAAGTCATTAATGACGTATCAACTCTACTATTTTAAAATTATTTTACTTGTGTAAAAAAAGTTATTTTACCTAAACAACAACTTACACAACTCGCTTTCTTAATTGGATTTTCTATTCGATTTCTTCGAATCTAAAAAATTATTAATTTACGAAAAAAATGACCATTTGATAAGTGATTAAAAAAATAATAATTACGTAGATAACAAACTCATTAGCTCTATTTATCTTGGTTATAAATGAAATAACTAAGAAAATTGAAAGAGAGATTATCCTAGGGGAGGTTTGTGTTGTGAGAAATAACAAAAATGGGTAGGAAATAGAAATTGTGGAAAATCATTTTCTATTGAAAATGTGTTTGTGTTGGATATTTTTTACGAGAAAGTTATGTTATCTGATAGTTAAGAAAGGATAGGAAAAAAAAAAGGACTACTTGTTTATGATCTCCTGACGAAACTCTCGTATGTAATCGCTTCCTTACTACTTATGTCTGCTTAAGTGTAAGATTTCCAACAAAACCCTTAGGCATTTATGCTCTCTCATCGCTTGCACCCCTTGCTTGCATATCTCTAATAAAACCCCCACCTTGTCTTCCTTCCTTATTGTTCGCATTTGTACATTTTTCGCTCATGCCTAGTTGTTGTCCTTCTTGGATTTCTTCCTCTTATGGAAAATGGTGGATTTTGTGAAAGAAAGGATGGAGAAGGTGAGGAAAAGACAGAAGTGATGATTGATGGAGGATGAAAAAACTATATTAATCAAAACTAGGGTTCAATGAGTATATAAATATCCATACAACATCAACAGCCAAGGTTAAACAAGTAGATCTAATGGCTAACATAGTCTCCTATAATAGTAAAAGAAAAAAAAAGTGCTATAAATATTTCAACACCCCCCCCTCAAGTCGAGGGTTGTAGATATTATCAGCACCCAACTTGTGAACCATTTGACTGAAAAGTTTGTGCTCCATTGGTTTGGTAAGTATGTCTGCAAGTTGGTCTTTCGCTTGAACATGTTTAGCTACAATAATTCCTCGTTGGATCTTTTCTCTTATGAAATGATAGTCCATTTCAATATGCTTGATGTGCTCATGGAATATAAGATTTGTAGTTATGTGGATGGCGGCCTTGTTATCGCACATTAATTCAGTCGACTTTGTCACCTATATACCAAAATCATTTAGTAAAGATATTAGCCAAGTAACTTCACCACAAGTAACAACCATAACCTTGTATTTTTCTTCTGTCAAGGATCTTGATACAGTGGTTTGTTTTATTGTCTTCCAAGATATAAGGTTGTCCTCAAGGAAGATACCCTAATCTACATTATAAAAAGCTCTAAGATTAAAATCATAATATGCTTTGAGATTAAGATCACCATTGGTCAGATAGAATAAACCTTGACTAGGAGAGTTTTTTAGGTATCTTATAACTATTAGAGCAGCATCATAATGTTCTTTGAAAGGTTTATTTATAAATTGGCTTAAATGAATAACAATAAAGGTAATATCTGGTCTAGTGATAGTTAAGTAAATCAACTTGCCTATCAACCTTTTGTATGTTTCAGGATCATGTAATAAATCTTTGTATTCATTTTCATAAAGTTGGTTTATGGGCACCTTGCTAGATTTGCATTCTAAAAGACCAATGTCTTACAAAAGGTCCAAAACATACTTACATTGTGAAACACTGATCCCCTTTTTACTCCTAGCAATTTCTAAACTACGAAAGTATTTAGTTTTTCCTAAATCTTTAATAGAGAAATGATGATGGAGTTTTCTTTTAAGTTCATTTATAATATCTAGATTGTTGTTAGTAATTAATATATCATCAACATAAACAAGGACAACAACATGAATGCCACAATTATTATAAGTAAATAAGGAGTAATCACTTTTAGATTGAATGTATCTTCAAACCATATAAAGATTTATGTAATCTACATATTTTATTTTTATTTTCCCCTTTACTATCAAATCATGTGGCAGTTCCATGTGAACATCCATTTGCTGGATGTGCCAATCCAACTTAGCAGCAAGGATAAGAGTGGTGAGAACAATTGTCATCTTAGTGACATGAGCAAATATTTCTTGGTAATCTATCTCCTTCTTTTGATTATAGCCTTTGACAATCAACCTACCCTTAAATCTTTCTATACTACCATCTTCTTTCTTTTTAATCTTGTAAACCCATTTGCATCCAATTGCCTTTTTATGTGAAGGTTTTTCAATAACATCCCAAGTATAGTTATCCTGTAAAGCTTTAAGTTCATCTTTCATAGCATCTGCCCACCTAGAGTCAGTGATAGCTTCTTTGTAATTAGCAGGTTCCACTTCTTTATCTAAGGGCATAACAAAACTTTTGGGGCTTTGTGAGGTGCCACCATAATTAGCATAGTTTTGAAGAAGGTACTTAGTCTTAAGTTGACTTGCTTTTTGAGGGCAGGACATTCATAATCTTTTAAGATATTGGGGATTTTTCTTCCTTGGTGGATTTTCTGGTGGTTTCCAACATGCCCTATCCTTAATTCATGGTTACTATCTTCACTTGAATCCTTTATTTGTTGACCACAAGTTTCATTGGAATGAGATTTTTCACCATCGATATTCCGAAAGGACTCATTAATTGGGTCTATGAGATTTTTCACCATCGATATTCCGAAAGGACTCATTAATTGGGTCTTTGGCATTATGAACAATGGTGCTCATGTCGTCCCAAATGAAGGGATTGTTGGGAAATTGTTCTTGGTTATCATGGTCTTCACAATTGATGTTACTATTCATACTATCTTTAAAAGGGAATTTATTTTCAAAGAAAACTACATCTCTACCAACAGTAATATTTTTACTTTCAAGATCATAAACTTTATATCCTTTTTGACCGAAAGGGTCTCCCAGAAAGGCACATTTACGTACTCTAAGGTCAAATTTATTTTGATGTACGGTATTAGTAGTAAAACATAGGCAACCAATGACTTTAAATAAATTTTAACTTGTCTCTTTGTTAAACATAAGGTACTTATCTTTGAGAGGAGTGTTTAACATGTGATTTATGAGGTAAACAACAGTTATAATGCACTCTCCTTAAAACCTAATAAGAACACCTGCTTGGAATTTAATACTCCTAACAACATCTAAGATGTGTTGATATTTCTTTTTAACAACATCATTCTATTGTGGAGTATGGGGACAACTAGACTATGGAGTGTACTTTCACTAGCAAGTAAATTTCCTACATTAGAAGAAATAAATTATCCTCCATTGTCAAATCTAAATTATTTAATAGTAGTATTGAATTGGGTTTTAACATATGAAAAAAAACGTTTTAAACAAGAAACAACAACAAATTTGTATAATTGAAAAAGCCGCTTTGTTCAATTGAAAAGATTTGTGGAGTAATTTTTTTGTTACAATCATTACAAAAGATCTATGGGATGCACACTCTTTGATGATTTTTTTTACGAAAAAAGTTCGATGGAAGATGTACCTTTTGGATGTTCCGATGTGAAAAAATTATCAAATAAATGTTCTGCCAAATAAAAAACAATTTTCCCTCATTCTACTGTTGGGCGGAATATTTGTTCTTTAATGACGAAATTTTTGCCACATAAAATAAATATTTTCTCCTCGTTCTACAAGTGTCGGGTGAGATATCCTTTGAAATTTGACAAAATTTCCTCCAAAGGGCGATGGAAAAGGGACAGACAGATAGCAGCTGGCAACAGTAACAGAAGATCAATGGATGGATGATGATTGGTGACGATGTGGGATTGAAAGATGGGCAGATTCAACTGCTTGAAGTCTTAATCGTGGGAGGGGAGAGAAGGGTAACAACTTACAGAAGCAGAAAATTAGTGACGGGTGAAATGGGGTTGAATAGAGGTAAGTTTCGTAATAAATGAAAGTATTATTTTAAAAATAAATAAGTTAATATTTAATAATTTAAATAATATTTTACTGTAATCAATTTATTTTTGATTAATTCTACGTACACAAATATCTTTTAAAAATTTAATTTTATGTTTGATAAATTACTGTAAAGATTGAATGATATATAGTAATTGAAGCAGAAATTTTTTTAACAGACAATACCTTAATCATTAGTTTAGGTAATATGATTGAAGTTCACAAGTCTATTACGTGCCTTGATAATACGATTGAGTAGCCGTACATTTCTTGACTAACTGCCTTCACGTATTATATATATCTATATATATATTTAAATTTAATTTAATACATAATATATAGATCTCATGAAAAATGATAGAAATTGAAATTTAAGTATTTATGTAGGTATATGACGGAAAATAATAGAAATTCATGTATTTGAATTTTTATACATATATGTATTACTTTCTTATTCTTTTTATTTTTTTTCACATGATTTTTATCTGTATATGTATTAAGTATTTCTTTGGATTTGTGTTTCGCCGTGTGAATTAAATTGTAAATTATCAACCTTAATTTTTGTTGAAATATTATTATATTGACACTAAAATTTAATTTTTACATTATTTTTGTACAAAATAATTTTTTATATTTTAATTTAATATTTGCGCTTGTTGCAAACGCCTATTTTGCAAATCATCGTAGATGTCCCTTCCTCACCAGTTAACCTTATTTAACAGAAGCAAACACCCATATGCCTTCATTCTCTTCCTCAAGGTTCATTGGAGTTCCCCAATATCTTCCACATTGAACGATATATCCATCCTCGTACAATGTCTCAAGGATGAGCCACCTGGTGGAGGGGATGCCTGTTGTGTGTTTATATACGTAAAATTGTTCAGAAATGAATTGGTAGGAAATTCTTTTTTTAAGTAAAATTAAATTGAAAAGAAAATGAATTCAATACAGAGGTGTTTATATACTTATCAAAATTGAATGAAATTAGAAATTCTTATAATTGGATGAAAGTAAGCGAAGAAGCTCAAGTTGATTAAATTTCGGATGATTTAGATCACATGAGTTTAGATTTTATTTTTGTCCTAAACGGAATAGTGAATAGTATTTATGAAAATGAACTAAATTCAATTCTATTAGTATAAACAAGTGATCTATGAGATTTGAATTGAAATTCAATTCAATTCTCTTGAATTTCATGGGTACAAACGAGGTCTAGGGTTCGTTTGTTTATTCAACTTCAACTCTAGCTCTAACTTTAATAACTGTAAAGAGTTGAAGTTGAAGATAATTTTATAAAAGATATTAAAATTACATAGTAAATTATGAAATAAAAATTTGTATATAGAAATTTGTACGATGATGATAATACATAGAATTTATGTAAGATTGGAGTTGAAGTTGAAGTTAGAAAAATAAAACGAGACCTCAAACTATAGATGGGAAGCCACGAGGCTGGGTGAATGGGAGGTGGGAGGAGTAGAAGGAGAGCGGAGGAGAGGAGGGAGGCATTGGGAAAGGAATACTATGGGAAGCAGCCGACGAAGATGAAGCCGTGGAGAGGGTCATGATCATCGTCGCCTTTCAACGTCGTCAACACCCATAGGTTGAGGTAGCCAGTGGTGGTCAATAAGATTTGGCGGCGACAACAATGTTGAAGACAAGATGGTAGAGTGTGGTGGTGATGTTGTTGTTGGTGGCAACAATGGTGACACCACTGGGCAAGAAGAAGAAAGGAGAAGAAAACTAGAAGAGACGATGAGAGAGGTCAATAAAGAGAAAACAACTTCCTTCGATAATAGGTCACACCACCGGGCAGTATGAAAACAAGTTATTTATAGTACACTTTCTTCCAGAATCTTTTCTAAAAGAATCATGTCCAACTGCATAGCACGTGTTAAGCACATTATAACAAAGGAATGCAAATAATACAAAATACAATGCTGATGGCTAGAGACAATGGTTGATGCTTAACAACCCCCTCAAGTTGAACGAGGGGAGCAGAGAGAAAGCTTGCGGCATAATTTAGTAAAAGCTTGCATTCCAATAGGCTTTGTAAAGGGATTTGCAACTTGATCCTTGGAACTAATATGGTGGATCTTGAAATGTTGTCTGTTAAGATGTTCTCTTAGAAAGTGAAGATCAATATCAAAGTGTTTAACACGAGAGAAGAATGGCGCTAATGTTATCACACCATATGATTGACATTTGAGCTGGTACCTTCAATTCTTGGATAAGTATTCTCAACCAAAGTATTTCACAAGCTATCAGGACCAAAGTTCGACATTCAGCCTCTATACTAGAACAAGACATAGACGTCTGTTTTCTCGAACACCAAAAGATGAGATTTTCACCCAAAAGCACACAATAGCCAATTTGAGAACATCGAGTATCTAAATCTCCTGCTCAATCTGCATCACTAAATGCTTGAAGTTGATCAGCATTGCTAAAGGCCTGCAATTGCATAGAGGAGGATTTTTTTTACATTAACTCATGTTGGACAATACCTTTTAAGTATCTAAAAATACATTTGGCAACTTTCATATGTTCTGTAGTAGGGGTAGCTATAAATTGACATATTTTGTTAACTAAATAGGAGATATCAGACCTTATAATGCAAAGATACTGCAAAGCTCCTACTAAACTTATGAACTCTAAAGGATTTTTGAGAGTATCACCACTATTCTGAGGTTTTGCATGGTTTCACTCCATCCAATTTAAATCTTCTTAACAAATCAACCAAATATTTACTTTGGGACAGGTGAAAAGTATGCACAATTCTTTTGGCTTCAACACTAAGGAAATAGTGAAGATTCCCCAGATCTTTAACAGCAAATGCTTTAACTAAAACATTAATTGTATTTGTAATCTCTTGATGTGACGATCATGTACGGATTAAATCATCAACATATATGTAGTAGACTGATCTGTATCTTTAATAAAAAGTGATGAATCACACTTGGAAGTCACAAAACCATTCTATAATAAAAAGGACTTTAATTTATTAAACTATGCTCTAAGTGTTTGTTTCAATCCATACAAGGCCTTTTGAAGTTTTCACACATGATTAGGATATTTTGGATCAACGAATCCTTGTGGTTGATGCATATATATGTCTTCTTCAATGTTCCCAGGTAGAAAGGCATTAAATACATCTAATTATTTCATTTCCCAATTTTTGTTCAAAGCATGAGTGAGTAATAGCCAAATGGTCACTGGCTTGATGACTAGGTTGAAAGTCTCCTTGTAATCCGTACCAAATTTGTGGGAAAAACCTTGAGCACCACCAGACAAGAAGAAGAAAGAAGAAGAAAACTGGAAGAGACGTTGAGAGGGGTGAAGAAAGAGAAAACAACTTCCTTCGATAATAGGGCACACTACCAGGTAGTATGAAAACAAGCTATTTATAATACACATTTTTCTAGAATCTTCTCTGGAAGAATCATACCCAACTGCGTAGCACATGCTGAACACATTATGACAAAGGAATGCAAATAATACAAAATACAATGTTGATGGCTAGAGACAGTGGCTGATGCTTAACAACCCCCTTCAAGTTGAATGAGGGGAGCAGAGAGAGCTTGTGGCAAAATTCAATAAAAGCTTGCATTCCAATAGGCTTTGTAAAGGGATCTACAACTTGATCCTTGGAACTGATATGGTGAATCTTGAAATGTTGTCTGCTAAAATGTTTTCTTAGAAAGTGTAGATTAATATCAAAGTGTTTAACACGAGAGTGATGAGTCGAATTAACAACTAGAAGAATGGCACTAATGTTATCACACCATATGATTGGCATTTGAGTTGGTACCTTCAATTCTTGGATAAGTGTTCTCAACCAAAGTATTTCATAAGTTATCAGGACCAAAGCTAGACATTCAGCCTCTGTACTGGAATGAGACACAAACATTTGTTTCCTCGAGCACCATGAGATGAGATTTCCACCCAAAAGCACACAATAGCTAGTTTGAGAACATCGAGTATCTAAATCTTCTACCCAATTTGCATTATTGAAAGCTTGAAGTTGATCAACATTGCTAAAGGCTTGTAGTTGCATAGAAGAGGATTTTCTGTACATTAACCCATGTTGGACAATACCTTTTAAGTATCTAAAAATATGTTTGGTGGCCTTTATGTGTTTTGTAGTGGGGATAACCATAAATTGACATATTTTGTTAATTGAATAGGAGATATCCAGCCTTGTAATGTAAAGATATTGCAAAGCTCCTACTAAACTTCTAAATTATGAAGGATTTTTTAGAGTATCACCACTATTTTTAGTCAGTTTAGTTGAAATTGCCAATGACGTTTTGCATGATTTCACTCCATCTAATTTAAATCTTCTTTACAAATCAATCAAATATTTACTTTGAAACAGGTGAAGAGTATGTGTTGTTCTTTTGACTTCAACACCAAGGAAATAGTGAAGATTCCCCAAGTCTTTAACTACAATTGCTTTAGCTAAAGTATAAATTGTATTTGTATCTCTTGATGTGATGATCTTGTAAGGATTAAATCACTAACATATATTAACATATATGTAGTAGACTAACATGTATCTTTAATAAAAAGTGATGAATCACACTTAGAAGCTACAAAACTATTTTGTAATAAAAAGGACTTTAATTTATTAAACTATGCTCTAGGTGCTTGTTTCAATCCATACACGGCCTTTTGAAGTTTACATACATGATTAGGATATTTTGGATCAACGAATCCTTGTGATTGATGCATGTATATGTCTTCTTCAATGTCCCCATGTACAAAGGCATTAGATACATCTAATTGTTTCACTTTCCAGTTTTTGTTCAAAGCATGAGTAATAGTTGAATGGTCACTGGCTTGATGACTGGGCTAAAAGTCTCCTTGTAATCCGTACCAAATTTTTGGGAAAAATCTTGAGCAACCATTCTCGCCTTGTACCTGTCTAATGATCCATCAACCTTCTCTTTGACTCAAAACACCCATTTACTGCCTATAATATTAGATGCTGGTGGTCTTGGTACTAGCTTCCAAGTTGAATTTCTTTGCAAAGCATTATACTCTTCTTCCATTGCCAGTTTCCAATTATTATCTCGAAGAGCCTATGCAATTGAAGTTGGTAAAGTATAGGATACAGTAGCATGTAAAGCATATTTGGGATTTGGTTTAAAAATCCCTTTTGAAGCTCTTGTTATAGGTTTATTTGTATTGTTCAAAGTGGCTGCAACAACTTGATCATTTGAAGAGTTCTATGCTCTGAATTGTTGTGATTTTCACTATCATGTAACTCCATTGATTCATCATCATTTGTTACAGTAACATCATTTTCAGAATTAACATTATTTCTAGAAGTAGTATTAGACTAACCACAAGGTAAAATAACATGAGGTATGTTGATGTTTTGCAGATTATCTAAAGGAATGGCCTGTTCTCTGGAGTGAGTTCAATGAAAAATCTTGTACATTGAAGAAAACATCTCTAGAAATATAACGACATTTATGTTCAGGAGAGTAGCATATGTATCCTTTATGATCTGAAGGATAGCCAAGGGAAATACATGCTATTGTTCTATAATCAAATTTGTGATTTAAATAAGGCCGAAGATTAGGAAAGCACTTACACCCAAAAACTTTCAAAAAAGTGTAATCTGGTAGTGATTTAAACAAGGCTTGTAAGGGTGATTCATTGTTGTTATGAGAGATCGGAAGACGATTTATGAGATGTACTGTTGTTTTGGAATGCATCTAGCCAATAGCTCTTGAATAATTTAGCATAAGCTATTAAAGTTAATCCAATATCAACATGTTTGTGCTTGCATTCGGAAGCTCCGTTTTGCTCATGCATGTGAGGACATGAGAAATAGTGTTGAATACCACTTTTCTGCTAATACTGTTTGAAAATAATATATTCACCTCCATTATCAGTATGAAGAATTTTAATATTTGTCCCAAAACATTTTTCCACTTGTATATATGAAATTTGATGAAAATATTTAATACCTTAGATTTCACAATTATTGGATAGATCCAAGTAAATTTTGTGCATGTGTCCATAAACAATATATAATAGCAATAACCTTGATGAGAAGGCACTAGACTAGGTCTCTAAATATCCAAATAGATTAAATGCAATGGTTCATTTATAACAGATTGATTAGAAGTAAAAGGAAGTTTATGAGTTTTTCCATAACAACAGAAATCACAAAAACTCATAGTATTTGTGAAAACAAACAACTTGTTTGCAGTAACAATGAAAGAAGTCCTTTGCAAATTGGGGTGCCCCAAATGAAAGTATCACAGATCCATTGAGCCTTGAACAATAGCAGCATATGCTTGAGGTGTGTTGAAGTCTCTGGTTGATCCTTTGATGCAGTATAAAGACTAATTAGTTGCCCCCTTTTGAGCTAGAAGTTGTGTTTGTCGATCATTAATCATGCAACCGAAATTATCAAATTCAATGTTAAGAGAATTATCCTTCCAAAATTGATAGATAGATAATAGATTTTTTTTAATGGAAGGAACTACAAGGACATTATTAAGACATGCATTACCAATGTCAGTTGGGACTGCTGCTGAGCCAATGTGGGTGATAGGTAATTGAGATCCATTTTCTAATATTAGCGTTTCATTTCCAACATAAGGAGCACTAATAAACAAATTGGCGAGTTCATTTGTACTATGGTGCGTGGCACCTGAATTAGGATACCACAACTGATTTTCTACAACAATCTCTTCATCCTTATAGACACAATTTGCATTAGGATTATTAAATGTGTGAGTGGGAGCAAAGTTCAACATATCATTCCGTTTGAAGCAATTAAGGGCCGAGTGCCCATTTTGTTACAAATTTGACACTGAATTCTGTTGTTATTCCCATATCTACCTCGTCCTCCATTAGATTGACCACCGCGACCTCCACAAAAATTACCATTTCTACCAGATGAAGCAAAATGTGTAGCAGGAGCAGTAAAAAATTGGTTACAAGTGAAGCATACCTCGTGGTTTAAAAGCATGCCTTGCAGATCTAGTAGAGAGAGAGCAACAACCTATGTAGCTAGATTGACAACAACCAACTCATATTCAAGCCCCAAACCTCCGAGAATGTGTAGTGATAGCTCTTCATTAAAGATGGGAGAATCGGTAACTGCAAGAGAATCTACAATGGATGTAGCATGTGAGATGTAGTCCATCATAAATTGATTGCCCTTTTTCATTGTTTGTAGTTCAAACTTTAGTTGCAACAAACGAGATTGAGACTTCGAAGCATAAAGGCGCTCTAATGCATTTCATACTCTAGTGGACGATGACTGATTCACTACCTAAGAAAGGACAAATAAAATAAGAGATGAAAACAATCAATTCATCAATAACTTGTCTTGTCGCTGCCATGCTTTAACGTCAATAGAAGAATCATCAGAAGAAGTCCGACAGGTGAAAGACTCATCCACATAGGTTAAAAGATCATAACCTTTGAGTAAAGCAACGAAGGATGCCCTCCAGATGACAGTTATTCATATCAAGTTTAATCAGAATAGCATTTTGAATATTAATAATGTTGAATGGAGAAAAATCAGGATGAAAGTAGGATGCTCGATACCAAGTTAAGAAAGCATAATCTTGATGCAAATTGGGAGCAAGAAGAAGAAAACTGAAAGACACGATGAGAATGGTGAAGAAAGAGAAAACAACTTCCCTTGATAATAGGACACACCATCGGGTAATATGAAAACAAGTTATTTATAGTACACCTTCTTCCAAAATCTTCTTTAGAAAAATCATGTCTAACTACACAGCACGTGTTGAGCACATTATGACAAAGGAATGCAAATAATACAAAATACAATGCTAATGGCTAGAGACAATGGCTGATGCATAACAATGGTGATGTTGTTGGTGGTGACAATGGTGAAGGAACTTTTAAGGTATGTTTAGGAAGATTTTTAGTCAATTTTAAGAATTGATTAAAGTTGAAGTTGAAGTTATTTTTGTAAATAGAATTGAAACTACATAGTAATCAAAGTAATAGTAGTTTATAAATTAAAATTAGTATAATAATTAATAATGACATTATAGGAGTAGTTTTAGAAGTTAACTACAATAGATTGTAAATAAAGCTTTACTCAAAGGTAAGTGAAGGAGAGAAAAAAAGTGACTAAGATGAAGACCTGGGAGGTAGATGGGGAGGAGAGTGTTTTTCTTCACCAAGATTGAAGAAATTGGAACCGGAATTGGAGGAGAACAGTGATGGTGAGAGAAGAGAGTTTTTTGTTAGCTTCATTTAATAACGATTTTTTAATTTTAATTTTAATTTTATATAAATTTTTACATATCATCGTCATTATATAACACCTTGTTATTAAACATACATTGAAAGATCGAACTAATGGTAATTAATTAAATTTAAGGTAAAATTGGTTGAAAGGTAAATATTTAATGAAGTTAGGGCAAATTTAAAAAAATTGAGCCAGACAAACACATCTACTACAATATAACTCTAATTCCAATTGTAACTTCTAAGAGCCGCAAACAAATGTAACTTGAAGGGTATGTTTGAAAAAATTAAATAAATATGACAAATTTTGTTATCCGTACCTCCCACCAACATTCATTTTTGAAAAATTCAGAAATTACCTTCACATAATTCTTCGTGGCTCTTCAACCTAAAAGACATAAATACCCTTTCATTTTCAAAACATTTACATATATCTTTATATAATCATTTACATGTATTCTCACATATATATATATATATATATATATATATATATATTAAATTTAACATTTAAAATATTCTTAATAAAAATATTTTTAAAATAAAATATCAACGACAGACAATTCACCAAATATTAATTACGTAGATCATTTTAAAAAACAAAACAAATGTTAAAAATAAAATCGAAACTTTATATATAAAAGTCGTAACTTGTAACACGGAATAAATGTTCGATTGCAACATCAAGCCTGGTATTATTATTAATTAATGAGAAGCGCACTTGTGTACTAACATGTGATCTTGAGCGGACCTGGGGATTCAGATTTGGCGGCGTCGTAGGAAGCGTGCAGGCCGAAGAAGAGGTAGTAGAGCAGCAGCAGCAGTGTCCACAGGCCGAACCTCACGTACGACTTGGCGTCGATGGAGGCGAGGAGGAAAATGTTGATGGCTATGGACAAGGACGGGAGCCAGGGCACCAGCGGAACGCCCCACTTCTGCGGCTGCCTGGCCTTGGGCACCACCACGTGGAGCCCCAAGGTGGAGAGGAAC
This sequence comes from Amphibolis antarctica, assembly GCA_024699675.1. Lineage (NCBI taxonomy): Eukaryota > Viridiplantae > Streptophyta > Magnoliopsida > Alismatales > Cymodoceaceae > Amphibolis > Amphibolis antarctica. The sequence goes on from JAMKPZ010004382.1 coordinate 14,367, forward strand.
CACGCCGGCACCGTCACCGCAAACCCCATCGCGCCTTTGCCCACCGCCCACCACCCTGCGGTGGCTACGGAGGAGACGAGTATGAGGGTGATGAACAGTATCAACATGTTCCGGTCGTGCGCGGAGGTCTCCCCGGGAAGGTAGTGCCGGCGGGTGAGCAGGGCGACGGCGACGAGCATGAAGATGAAGAGGGTGGAGATGGAGAGGAGGTTGGACAAGACGTTGAGGCTGGTGAAGAAGGCGACGACGGCGGTGGCGAGGAGCATGGTGATGGTGGCGTTCATGGGGGTCTGGGTCTTCTCGTGGACGTTGGCGAGGCACGGAGGGACCATGTGTGTTCTGGCGATGTGGGTGAGGTAGCGGGCCTGGCCGACCGCCGCCACGAGCAGCACCGTCGTCATTCCTTTCAGCGCACCGAAGGCGACGACGTATTTGGCCCAGTCCATCCCCACCGTCTGGAACGCGACGGAGAAGGGCGCGTTCTCGTCGATCGTGCTGTAGGGCTGCATCAGACAGAGAGTCACGGCGAGGGTGCAGTAGATGACGATGGTCACGGTCATGGAGCCGACCAGCCCAATCGGAACGTCCACCGGCGGATTCTTCGTCTCCTCCGCCATGGTCGACACGGCGTCGAAGCCGACGTAGGCGAAGAAGAGCACCGCCGACGCGTTGAAGATGCCCCGGGTGCCGAAGGGCGCGAAATCGGCGGACATGTTCTTGGCGTCCGCCTTGGTGAGACCTGCGACGATGATGAAGACGATGACGGCCAGGTGGACGATGGAGGCGGCGTAGTTGAAGCGAGACGAGCCCTTGGTGCTGTACACGGCGAAGATGCAGACCAGCACGGCGACCACCACGGCCACGGGGTCCAGCAGGTTGTAGTCCTCCGCCATCCCCGCCACCAAAATCCGGAAATCGTTCGGCTTGTGGTTAAGAAGCGTCGCGAAGTAGGACGTCCAGGCGCGCGCCACCGCCGCCCCACTGATGACGTACTCGAGGAGTATGTTTCCGGCGGCGATGAAGGCGACGAAGTCCCCCAGCTCCACCCGCAGGTACGCGAAGGACCCACCGGCGACGGGTATCTCCACGGCGAACTCGGTGTAGCAGAAGACGGAGAGCAGGGCAGACACGCCGGAGACGACGAAGGAGAGGACTACGGCGGGGCCGGCAGCCTCCTTGGCCTGGAAGCCGGTGAGGACGAAGATGCCGGCGCCGATGACGGCACCGAATCCGAACCAGACGAGGTCCCACCAAGTGAGGTTCTGCTTCATCTGGTGCCCGCTCCGGGCCTTGACTTCCCCCAGCTCCGACGACTCAACCGAGCGGGTGACGATGCGGTTCCTGAGCCGGGGGATGGTCTCCTTCAGTGCTTGCCGGTAGTTGGCCCAACTCTGGAACGACTCCTCCGGCAGAAGGGACTCCCTCCGGCAGGAGAAGCATCCGCTACTCCCCGCTTCCGCCATGGTGGTGCTGGTGGTGGCAGCGGCGGTGGCGGTGGGTCGCCGGACTTGGTGGACGGCGATTTAAACAGATCTGCACCACAAGTGTCGGATCGGCGAACGAAGAATTTGATGAAAATCCCCTGATTAGGAGGAATTGACTGCGACGTGTTTTGTTAATTAACCCTGCTTTCCATAATTAATTTCGTCCTTAACAAATGATTAAACTCAGATTTCTGATTTCTCCATTTTGCTTTTCTATTTTAAATTACCTTTTTACGATGAATAATTGCAAACGCTAGTGTAATCCCAATATTAATTAAGTTTTATTGTTCTAGAAAAGAAAATAAGGGTTCGTTTCTTTTAATTCTAATTTTAAATTTACGTAAACTTTTAACATCAATATTATTATACAAACTTTAATATATAAAATTTTACCACTTTAATTAATTATTACGTAGCTCTAAGTCTATTTATTTTATTAGTTATAGTTTCGATCGATTCTATTTAATTTTCAACATCAACAAGTAACTTGCAAACATACTTGAGGTCCTAATGTTTTGAAATCAAATTGGATCTTCTCACTAAAATTAGTTAATTAATAAAAGGAAAACCAAAATGATAACATATTAGGTCACGTCAAATCATACTTTTAGTTAGACATATCAAACAAATCGTATTTAATTATATCAATATGATTTGATATAATTAAATAATATTATTGATTGACATAATATAATTTGATAGACTGTACTCAAAGTTCAATGTCTTTATGTTATGTTGACATATCTTATAATCAGAACATACGTAGGTTGATCTACGTGACATGAAACCAAGTAACAGTACAAAGAGTAAAGAGCAATCGAGTGAGCGAAGGTAAAGAGTAAAAGGTGAAAGGTGGGGCAAAAGACAGAGTGGAAGGCCAAGGACAGAGGGCAAAATGGGCAAAAAATAATTAAAAGAAATGTGAATTGTACTATGTCAAGCTATCCTAACTTAGCACAATCAAATATTGTACTCACAGGTCATATTTAGACTGTTAATTGAAAAACTACGTATAACGTAATAAATTACATGATCTGTAAAACCTCAAAAATTGTCATCGAAACGATAAAAATTAAAAAGAAATTTTGATAAATAAACTTTATATCAATATATCAAACCTAAAAGTATATTTGTTTACACCTATTTTTAGCTCTTAAAGTAGATTAAAACTTCTTTTGAAATTATGCAAACAAACGTATCTTTTTTAATTAATGTAGCAGTATCTTATAGCATTAATTCCAACGTAATTGACTTTTTACCCGACGAAAAAGCTGCTCCCAAAAGACAACTACCTACAACGTATGTTGATTTTCAGAATTTTGGTTTTCGATTTTTTTAATTTTTTTTTGATTTTTTAGTTTTCCATTTTTCTTACAATTTTTTGGATTTTGGTTTTTCTTCTTTTGGTTATTTTTGCAGGTGAACGTTGATTTTTTTCCATTTGAAAATTTATTTATAAAAACTTTAGTTATTAAAATTTTTCTAAGATTGAATTAGGAGTATTTATCAAAAAGTAGTATAATTTGATTCAATGTATTATAATTTTTGAAATTAAAAGTATCTCATTATAACAATTAAAAATCCTTATGAGATTGATCTATATTTATTAACGTAATTTATTTGCACTTAAATATTTGTAACATTATAAAATTATAAATTTGAAACTTTACAAATAATTTTATTTATTTTTAAACTTTTTTTTAATAAAATAGATTTTTAAAATATTGTTAGTAACATTTATCAAAAAAACTAGTGTTTAAAGGTAAATTTGGAACTTTCAAAAAGTTCCTAAAAAATACTACTCCAACAAATAAACACAACTCTTAAACTGTCGTTCCTTCTTTCAAATGTTACTCTTTTAAGATGCTATTATAGTATTACTCCAAGAACTAAAAACTGTATCATAAAGTTCAAACAAATGTACCTTAAGAACCATAAAACAATGTAATCAAATTATTATATACTATTAGATGAGAAAAAATTACATCATGCTTCGTAAAAATTACATTTCGATTAAAATTACCTTAAACTTACAATTTCTCAATTCTTATTTTAAATTTAGGATGACTTTTTTTTAACATTTATGTTAACAAAATCATTTATCCAATCATCGTATTATTGTTCCTCCACGCAACGTACGTTCTCAATTTTTAAGCCTCTAAAATTAATATTAGTCTTTAATCTAATAAAACTTCTTTCTTCTAAAATAAATAATAATTCTGCTAACATTAAAAATTTGTTTACAAGGTATTTAGAGTCAAAGCGATATTTTTAATATTATTATTTAAGAATATTTATTAGCCATGAATATCTTTATAATATGAAATTATTGCTCCAAAAATAATTTACTAATTCATGAAATAAATTCTCATAATTGCCATTCACTCAAATTTTAACATATAGCATATTGATGATATGACCTCATTTGTTAATAAAACTTTAACTACAACTATGAAAAGCTAAAGTTAAGAGTAATTTTATAAATAATATTAAAATTACGTAATAAATTATGAGATAGAAGTTTGTGTATAAAAGTTTATAAGGTGATAATGATGTATAAAATTTTACGTAAAATTAAAGTTGAAGTTAAAATCAAATTAACAAACCTTAAGCCCGAAATGCTATAGTTATGCCTCTCCCCTTTTTGGCCATGTAAACCTCAAAATGGATTATCTACTTAATTACTCTAACTTTGGTGTAGGTTGGAAGTTAATTTCAACAAGTCAATCCTCTTTTCTACAAATTATGTAATTAAGTAGATAATCCATTATTATCACTTCACTTTAGGAAAGTATTTCCTAGAGATTGTGGACTGATCAAAGGAATGGTGTGAAGTTTTTTTCACCATCTTGATGCATGGTTATGTGTATCCAATATAGTATTATCATCTTAATCCTAAATCTTAAATCCAAACAATTTAGGTGCTAACAACTTTGGCAAAGCTTATTATCATCTTCTAAATTGACATCATGCTTGCAAATCAAAAAAACCAAGGTGGTTTGAAAATCATGAACCATTGAAACTTTTATATTGTGCTTAATTATTGGCTAATCACTCTGGATATTAATTGTTGGCAAGCTATTGAAAACTCATATGGTATCTCATATGCCAAAAGCAAGTAGATCTTGATAATGGAATAGGTGCATTTCTAAATATATCATCGTTAAGGCATCATTTATGAATAATTTTTTTTAACTTTTAAAATTATCCTTTACATTAAATTCTAATATATAAACTTTTATTACTTAAATTATTATATAATTTTAACTTTATTCCTAAAATTAACTTTACCTTGAATTCTTTCCAACTTCTAAAATTTAAAAAAACTGCTCATAAACAATACCTAAATATTTCTCCTCTTGGGAAAGACTTGAAATCATTATTTCACATATTAACAACTTCTATTTCTAAAAGAAAAAGAAGGAGAAAAGAAAAGTCAAAAATCAAAGATAATTCAAAAAATGAATGGTAAAGAAAAATATATTCCTTTTGTTATTATTTAATTTGAAAGAAGCTTAAAATTGTATTTGTTTGGATGAATTCCACCTCTTTTTATTATACACCGTTGGAGTTGTCTTTTTTGCAGGTAAACACAAAGTATCTTGCAATATTCAAAATTTTTTATGCATGCTGAGATAAGAGTAGATTCTACATAGTATTTAGTAGATTCTGCATATTCCTACTTTATAAGGGATTTGTGTCTTTAAAAAATACAAAAAATAATAAAAATAATGAAAATTTTAACTTATTATTTTTCATCATTTTTTACTATTTTTCAAAGACACAAACCTCTCCTAAAGTTACAAATGACCATTTTATATATTTCAATATGAGATAATTATTATTAACATAATTTGAAATTTTTTAAAACTTTTGAAGGCGTACTTGAAAATCAAAATTAAGAAGATGAAACTGTAAACAAACATGTCACATATCCATAATTCCTATCACAATTCTTTCCTAAAGTTTAAACTGCTGTACAAACGTAACCTAAATATTTGCGTATGTCTAAAAATTTGAAAAAAAAAGGTAAAAAAGTACAAATGCATCATGAAATTCAAATGGTAAAAGTCGAAATTATGTTTTTGTGCAGATCAGCCTATGGTTTATTAAGATGAAATTATAATTCTGCTTCCTCTGCTTGCTGTTTTCACCCCACACCACTTCAAATTCTAAATAATATTTCACTACCAAATTCGTTTACCAATCCCAAACGCAAATTACAACGCCAAATCCTGCCACAACGGTGGCCAAAGCTCCAAAAATGGCTCTCAAATTTGGAGATCATGAGCAGCATTGAAAACAACAAAATGCTTTCCAAAGACAATCTTTTCAGAAGAGACTTCTTCTAATTACATCATGTTTTTGTTGAATGTGCAGAGGAGGTGCTGCCAACTTCGCTTGATGAAGTGTTGAATTCGGCTTGATCACAAATGAATCAACCCAAACAATTTCCAAACAGTGGTTGGGATTGAATTTTTATTTTTGGGCTCAAGTGCAGAGCTTCTCCTGATTTATTTGGCATGTATCAATGTCCACAAGCAATACATTTACAGTGGAGTATGTGCCATTACACAGACAGACGCGTCCAATATCCATCCCCATGGAGCTGATGGGTCAGAATGCAGATTTCCACATGACTCTCGGTCTGGAGAAAATTTTGCAAATTTAACAATTCCGAGTGGAAGAAATTGCTAAGAAGAAGCTCACTGTTGTTGAAGTGGATTCATTAGACCAGTGCTTTCCATAAGGTTCCAGCCGCCATCTTGGTTTTCTGTCTTCACTGGAAGATGAAATGGAAAAGGATGCACCTTTTCCATGGATATAACAGAATTGGTCTTCAGTGATGCATGGAACAGACTCACTGGCCTCGAATTTCTTGAAAACTTGAGCCATCTGAAGATAATTGTAAGCAGCAATTCAGTGTCTCGGAACAGTAAAAGCATGCATGTCAGCTTTCATATAAAGCATATAACCACCACAGAAATTGGAATTTTGCTTCAATGTTGGTCTAACTAGCTTGCCTGTAGATCTGTTCTTCAATGACAACAATGCAGCCTCAGCATATGCTTGTGCTTCCTCTGCATCAGCTTCAGCAATCTCTGCCTCCCTCGCAGCTTCTTCGGCTTCAGCCATTGCTACTTCTGCCTCAGCCATTGCCCGTGCAGCAGCAGCAGCAGCTTCCAGTGAAGTCATGCTTCTCATCCTCGCTATTTCAGTATCGATTTGAGACCGAACTGGAGTGCTGAAGTCACCTCTCTCTACGCTAGAGAAAACCTTCTGCTTCCTCTCTGATGCCAACATCATAGAGCCTCTTTGTTCAGAAAATCCCAAGGGCGGAGCAATTCTGTAGTTGTGTTTCACCTATCATGCAAAAAATAGAGAACCTGGTAGCTCAGAGAGATCATAGAAAATGGTAGAGAAAACAAATTGAGAAGAATAATGATAAAAAAACTTTTTTGCAATAAAGGATACATTTGATAAAAAAAGGAAAGAATGACATTGCAATGGGTCATATGTTCAAATGCTTCATGCTTAAACCTGTTAGTAATCGTTTGCGAAAGTAGCATATGAAAGACAATGCGTTATCAGCCATATACAAATGCAACCAGGCAAAAATGTCAAAAAAAGAAGAAGAAAAGTACTCATGTGAACAACCAACAGAGTGTAAACAGGAATGAAGTAACAAGATGCTCATGGGACGGAGCAACCAGTGTCGCAATGCCTGTTTCGTTGCTCTCTGCCACTTGAACAAGATGCCCAAACACGATCATCACAGGTCAGAGCATCAGATACCGATGGCATGCGGATCGCAAAACTCGACAACAATCAAGAGAAAAGAAAACAGATCAGGTGAGATACTGAGATCTCAGACGAAAGACGGTGGTGATTTGAGACATGATCGTAGGAGATCTCGGTAAATCCCTCGAACATCCACCACGGATCACATGAAAACGAAGCAAAAACATTGGCTAGCGAGATATCATGGAACGAAAATCAAGAACGGGTAAGAAAAACACGAAGATCAGAAGCTCTGATCACACCCGATGTGTGCAGGCAACAGCAAGGCATTCTAGGACATTTTTGTGGGCCGGGCTGGTCGTTTGGGCCTAGATTGGGTAAGAATGGACCCACAAATGGCGTGCACCTTCTTGCTAGATTCACTATGTCAACCTCTTCAATGTGGGCACTCCTAGGTCATTTGCTTTCTTTTTATGGGTAAGTCAAATCATTCTAAATATTTAAGAAGCTCCTAGAAAGGGAAGAAAATAAACTGATAAAGCTATGACTCAAAGACTTGTTACAAGGTGTAGCACACTACTAGTGGTAGAGGACTAACACGGTCTAAAAAACCACCGTACAAGTATCCTTTGAAAATCTGAGACCCGAATAAAGGATATGCATATCATAGTTGCTATCACATTGACATGCATTTCATTCATCAATTATACAAGTATCCTGAATGGAAAATAGTACTTCAGGCTTAAAAACTAAATACCTTCACTAGCATTCCACTAGTTGTCATTATTTTCAATTTCATCGATAACATAGATTCAAAATCTTGAGGTGACCAGTAATGATCCTGCAGAAATTTAAAGAAAATTGACAATTAAGAACTTCTACACCAAAACTAAAGGACAAAAATCAATTTCCTAAGAGAAAGGCTTTAGCACAAATTTTCTGAATGAAGGAGAACACCAAGCATAGGGACATACTAAAAGGATAAAATGAAGAAAACCAAAAACATAGGAATGTATTGGGAGTCTTTATTTGATGTCTTTATGTGATAAAGAGATGAATTTTTGTTATATATGTATAGAACGGTGTTACACAAAGACATGAATATGATCAATCCGATAGAGCATCATTTTGTAGACATGAGTATGAATATCTGCTTTTTCTCAAATCCATGTTAAGCTGATGGCCTGATGATGAAAGACATAACTGGAGCTAAAAGAATTTCAATGCACAGTGTCAACATCATTACGTTTTTCAGCACCTTCCAAACAAGAATAATACCTTATGCTATTTTAGTTTGATGCACTGACATGATGCTGTATGGCTATATAGGACCACACAACAACATACTGTGACTCACTAAATGTAACATTAGGTCTTTATATATAATAAAAAGATGATGATCTTATATGTGTATAAAACCGCCATAAAAGAAAACGTGTGAGCATGATCAATTGGGCATATGGAATATGACCATGAAGATTCTTTTCTTTAAAAAAAATTATGTTGAGCTGATGATCAAAGACATGACTGGAGCAATAACTAAAATTTCCATATGCCTTTCTTCTATTTGCACTTTCCAAACAAGTATTGTACCTCTATGTACATAGCAATCGTCATCATGCTTGAACCAGCTGGCTCATTCAAATTGGTTATAGCCTCCACCACAAGATTTTCTAGCCTAAAGAACAAGTGCAAGAGCCAAAAAATGTCATTCACAAGAATATCACCAATGTATGGGTTGATATCTATTTCTTCAGTTTCTTTAAATCAAACAAACAAACCAATATATGTGATTACATACAGAAATAACTAGTGGTTGTACACTAACATCATTTCCAAAGAAAAGATGCAAACCTTACCAAGGTGTGTTGAAAATTTATATCCTCAACGTCTTCAATGATTGCTTTTGTAAATGTAATGTTTTACTCAAATTGTTTCATTTTGAAAAGGGATAAATAATAACAAATATTTGCATCAGTACGGATATTCTCCAATCATTGGTATAGTGATTTACAAGACTAATAATATTTTATAAAGTTAAAGAATCAAATTCCTGATTTTCTTATGGATTTGGAGATCTTTTGATTTCAGCATTGTAAAACAAGAAATATTTTTCTTTATTGAAGGTTTTGATTTTCTAAAACCAACTCAAAGATTTTACATTTTGACATTCAATTAAAATTAATTTAAAATTTTGCAATTCATGGAAGCACATGGAAGTCAATAGTTAATGCGGCCTAATTTAAGGCCATGATCCTCTAATGCAACACTAATAATTTCTCATAATGTGAGGGTAGCCATTCTCGACCACACTTAAGTTCCTCCAACTGGACTGCATGGAAGAAAGCACAAAACCAATATTCAGAAGACAGAAGACAAACAAAGGCACAGTTTACTTCAAGCAGAAAGTCCACACTGGTGCAATAAAGGCAATGATAGAGGGGGGAGACAAGAAAGGAACAAGAGAAGGTGCCTTCACTACCTTCAATGGACCATCAAGAGATTGGATGCAATATGGCAGTACAAACTACAGGACATCAACAGATTGGTATAAGTGCTTATATGCAAAATTCCTAAGAAAGGCTGATTACTCAAGGTTGGAAAAAGCTCTTCAATCACATTTGTGTTTTCTCTATTATTTCATGTTTTAATACCTGCCTTGTGATTTGTCCTAATCCACATGCATCTTGCTTTTCATGTGTAATTTTCTTTGTGTTGAACTAGTAGTTTGTCTTTGAATATCTCAGTAATAATTTGGCAGCATCCCCATTTATTCAAGATAGCAAAAGGACAATAACAAATACCAACACTTAAAAATCATACACCATCCAAAATATTAAGCTAGTATCCAACAACTAATTTAGGTATCAAACTATCGGAACAGACCATATAGGCATATCTTATTCATCATTCCATGTATGCCACCTACCAAAGTTTAAAATTCAGAAAGGCGATACTGCTGATTAATATATATTTGACAATCAAGTCAACCGAAAACTTGCGGTAAATGGAAAGGAATAAAAATGCTAAATAAATATAAATTTCTTAAAAGTTGACATACACTCCTCAAAAAAACAGTTGACATATGGTACATGTCAAGCATATGAAGAAAACAAGTGGCAAGAAGCTAACCTTAGATTAGATTTCTTTGGGCCGGTGATCTGCATTTTTTTATAAGAGCATGAAACAGGTCTTGAATCAAGAGGCTCATCATCAAAATCCTCTTCCACTGGGCTAGGGGAGAAATCATCATCATCATGCTTGTAAGCTGGGGCGCTCCTTTTCCGTGAAACTTTTGCTCTTTCATGTGATCCCAATCCATTTGTTGTCACACCCATATTTCGCCACTTATCCTACAGCAAAGTAAAAGAAGCATTCTAAAGTGCAAAGTTTTAGTCTATTTTACATTGTACAACTCACTTCAGATTGCATGCTGCACAGCATTCTCTGTGAAGTAGTTTAACAAATTCATTATTGGAATTCTTGATAGGAATTCAAAGCAATAGATTTCTTATAAATTCGTTGAAAAAATACAACCACCTTTCATGCACATGATTTTAAAATTAAATCATACCTTGAGATCTACATTTGAACGCAGGTATAATATATGACTGAATTCTGGATCTTTTAATATTGTACGCCATTTGCCTGTCCCATGCTTATCAATTCCAGCTTTAAGGGCTGCTTCTTCTTCTGCTGTCCATTTCTGCTTTGGAGCACCCATAACATGTAACTTTTAAAAAAAAATCTGTTGGAATCTGAACGTCAGACCTGAAATTAGATCAGGCCATCAGGTGTGAGAGAAAGTGAGACAAAGAAATGATGAAAAATTCTTCTAAGTTTATATCATAGAATTGTTTCATTCCAGCAAGACATTTAGTTAGAAAAGTAGAACAGGTCTATGATGCATGGATGAGTAAAATGAAAGATGATGCACAGAATACAAAAATAAACAACCTACATATTGAAGACTAATTCACACAACTTATAGCTCCTAGGAAAGTAAAAATGAGATTTGCAAAAATAAAAGGGCCTTGAAGATTTGATGTCGGAGTCTCTGGCACAAGGTCAAGATGCATTTAGAGAATAAAATGAAGAGCTTCAGAAAGACGGGGGAAGTAGAATGAGAAATGTCACAAATTATCAAATTTCATAATGCAGACCCAAAATCAAGGCATGGGCGTAATTAGCAGGAACTAGAGGAAACATCGTCAGCTCGTACAAACTTATCCAAAAAAAATTAAGCAAGTGTAAGAAATTAGCACCTACAAAATACATAGAGGCTTGAAAATGTTCAAGCTGATATGGGAGACCTGGCAAGAGGTGGAAATAGTTTGGTTTCCATTCACAAGAACAATCAACTTAGGCCCATAGAAAGCAGGTGAGGATCATCAAGGGAATCTTCTAATGCAGGAAGAAGCAAAAGCAAACAGGAAATTAAGAGACTGACAGAGGAAATCAGTCCATAAGCAAACCGACCACCAAAACACAACGATGCGTTCGATCAAAGAAAGGTATTTCTAAACCAACAAGGAAGTGGCAAATTCCAAATCCATAGAACACCCAAAAGCCCAAACCCTAAAAGCATGATTCATTCAGCTGACGCAGAGGTCGAACAGCGAAAGGACACAGCATAGATTGGGATCTTTTGAGATATCGAAACAAACCCAAATCCAAGAAAAGGTCAAAACGCAAAAAGACTGGATCTTTCAAAACACCCAATAAAAAAGAAGGAAAAACAAACAAACAAACAAACTGGACGGTCGAATGGGAAGGAAGGGATGAGCAGGGGGTGATCAAAGTGACGTGCACTAACAATACTCCCGAGAGATCAGGATTGCAACAAGCAAAAAGCTGTACATCATGAGACAAGTAGCATTTCGTGAAATTCAAATCAAGAATGAGAACGACACGCTGTGGACATGGACGAGGAAGATGAGACTACCTGTACTGGCGGTGATCCGTTCCAGGAGGTTGGCTTCCAGATCTTCTGCAGATAATTGGTAGACAACGGGGGAGAGAGACAGAGAGAGAGAGGAGGAGGAGGTTGACGTGAGTGGTAATCCTTTTTGGGAAAATTTCAACGGCTCTTCGCACCAGACAGGGCATGAACACCGTAGGATCTGAACGACACACCGAAAGCGATTTTTTTTATTACTCTCGTAATTTTAGTGTAGACCAAAGGAACGTTCGAGAACAATTTTTTCTAATTTTAAGAATGACGTTAAAGTTATTTTACAAATATAGCTAAAATTATACGGTAGTAATTTGAGTAATAAAAATTTATAAGTTAAAATTTATATAGTATCGAAAGTAATTTTAAAAGTTAGAAGAAGTTGAAAATAAATGAAACTTTATTAGGATTTTGAATTTAAGATTCTAGTTTTCTTCAATTTTTAAATTATTGATGTTATTATTATTATATAAATTTTAACATATAAATTTTTAAATATCGACAATCTCAATCATTGAACATCTTCAACTAGACCAACTCAACACAGGATCAACAAAAGATGATCCTAAAGAACTGCCTTCAACAACCATGGCAAGAAGAATAAGAGAAATCAATGAGATTTTTCTTCCCTTCTCCAACTTGAGAATTTGAATGTTCTCACCAAAGATATGTTTAGTTAAATGATTTAACCAATAAAGATAGAAAATCAGTTTATGTATTGCAAAAAGTATGATCATTTCTAATTAACAAAATATTATAAATATCATAGAATTTCAACTTTTGAAAGATAAATGAACGAGACAATTATGTGTAGCAAACAATAGGAAATCATTAACATCACAAAAATTAAAAAGGTTGAAAGGTCTGATGGTAATGTTCCAAAAATTTCCAGCCATATAACATTTCACAAATAAATAAAGTGACAATTTAATTGAAGATCTGTAAAATGAATAATTAAGTATCACCTTGCCGATCCCTGTTAACCAAATTGGCTTTAAATAGAATCTTATCTTTCAAAAGTAACCACAAAAAATTTTAATTTCTTCCAGGTAGTGTGATAAAATATTTGATAAAATATTAAAACAAGATTTACAAGAAAATAACCCATTATTTGAAAATGACCAAGTAATTCTATCTTTGCTCATTCAAAACCTGAACATTAGAGATAAGATCAATGAAAGACACAGCTTCAAAGTTATCAATATGATTAAAAATTTTAACCAAAGCCGATCCAGAATTAAAAAAGAATACGGCGAAAGGATCAACAATCCTATCAACTTTAAAGGATTGTTAAATAAATTAAATATGCGTAGACTAATTTATTAAAGAAATATTTTTTATTTTTTAAAATATCTATTTACGTAGAATAGAAATTACTCTTTATTCTTCCTTTTTGTAGGGGTAAAACGAAGATTGAGAGATGTAAGTTTAAGTAAAGATTTAAACCTAAAATTTTTAACTTTAAAGTCTCGTAACTATCACATTAAGGTGGTACTCTCTATTCTTCCTTAAAAAAATTAAACTTTGAAAAGTCTGAAATAAAATTAAAATTACCTTTCAAACTTTTTATACTTTGCAAATTTATTTATTTCCTTTTTGAAAATTTTCTTTCCAATCGGAACAAATCCCAAAATATATATGGAATACCTAACATTACCAACCCACATGTATGCTTGTGGGCTTGGTAAGGAGTGATTTTGAGAGATCACTTCAAAAATTAGGTATATTTGTTTGATGCAAATCCATTAAGGAGGGTTTGCTTGCTTTAATTTTTCACAAAATTTTATATATTATTATTATTATACAAATATTTATATATTAGATGAGTGGAGGTATAATGCTAACTTATTTTATTGTATAATATTATAAGTTTAGCATTATATAGTAAAAAATCTATACTTTAATTTTGTTTAATTTTACCTACTTGGAAGAACTTACAGCTTATCAATTTTAACAGTAAAATATATATATATAGTATTTTATACAAATGTATTAATTAATTCGAATTAGATAACATGATGTAATTGCATACTTATGTTATTACATGCATAAATACTGATATTACAAATTTTTTTTCAATTTTCATTAAGTGCATAAACATAAGGAAATATTTTCTATAACATGTACAAATATTAAGAAAAAAAAATTTCAAAAAATTATTTTCTTTATTTACCTTAAAAATTATTTTCTATATTTATCTAAAAATTATTTTCTAAGTATACAAATAGACCCTTATTATTCTGTATGACTTGTTGATAACAAGGATAAAAAAGTTACAAGCGGAGAGATAGAAATTTTCATGACATCATGTATTATATTACAAAAAATAAAGAAAACATGAATCCATCATATTTTCCGTTAAATAAGTCTCTATGATAAATGTAAACATGAATCACATGACTTAAAATGACAAATTACAACTTTAACAAGGAAAAGTTATTATCTTGATTA
>JAMKPZ010004383.1:0-21573 GCA_024699675.1 Amphibolis antarctica
CGTGGGGAAGTGGTTCAAGGCAAGAGGAGGTCGTCCAAGCTCCCTTTCTCCATTCTTGGTGTCGTGGGAAGTGATTCCAGCCAAGAGGGGGTGGTCCTGATGCTGAAAACGTCTCCTCTCCACCACCATCCATAGGTTTTGGGGTGAAGGTTTATCCCCTATCCATTCTATCTTTTTTTATCTAGTTTTGTGTTAGAGTTTGTTGTTAATGATACCCAATCTATATACTTGTTGTTAGGTTAATTTTTTCTTACTGTTTTTCAATAGGATTTAGATGTATTTGAAGTTCATTTGCTTAAATACCAAAACCCAAAAATAGATGTTATTTGTGTGGATGAATGTTGGTTTGGATGAATGGATGTCAAATGGATGAATGCTTGAATGGTTTATCTTGTGAAATGTTTTGAATCCAAGTGTTTATTGAGTTTTTCCAACCCATCTAAAGGCACATTCCAGGTGTTTTGAGAATTGATTTCTACTGGAAGGGAGGTGTTTTCATGTGTGTTTGTTGGCTAGAAAGTATTTCTTGGATTTGTGAAAGTTGTAGGGAAAGAAGGGGTGTTTGATGAATGAAAAACTGCAATCCGGATCTCTGATTTGAGCCCTATTTTCCCATGTTTTTATTGAACGTCTTGGACTGGAATTTTCGTATTTTAATAGCTTGTTGAGTGCCTGAAAAGCTTCATTTTATTTCATGTCAATTGGATGCATATGGAGTGAGTTATAGGCATTTCAAGTGGATTGCGCTTGCAACTAGCTATTGCAGTCTTTTTTGTATTTTGAATTCCAAATGTTCGTGGGAAATAGAACTATTGCTTGAATGAGATTTAGTTCCCATTTCACTTGATAATTTTAGACTTCTGACATTCTGTATCTTAGCGCTTTCATTAATCTTCATAACCCGAATCTCTGTAGGATCAATCCGTACTCGCCGTGTTACTTCATTAGCACCGTGCGCTTGCGGTTTAATTTAGCGGTATTAAAAACACCGTACACCTCCCTACTGTGATTAGTGCACATGATAGATAAAATCAATTGGTGAACTAAAGGGAAAATCTAGTTATGTGATTAGGAGTCGCTTAACATGCCCTAATCCAACTAGTTTCAAAAAAGGCAAACACAGCAAGCTAAACAGCAAAGCTGAAGATCGGACACCACCACAATGAATTCTAGAAACATAGCTAGAATTCGGGTGGGGCATCCGAAAATAAAAACAAAATTTGACTAGCATAGCCAAATTCCAAGAGGTGCACAAGGATGCATGTGCGCCGAGGGATGAAAAACCCCAAAACACTAGGACTTGATCGAAAGCTAGAAACTCGACCGAAGGCCTCATGAGGACTCGAAGAAGAGTCAAGTCTCAAGACACTAGCCAAGAAAATGATAAATTCGATCGGGAGGCTGGAAAATTCTATCGAGAGGTCGCATGAGGACTCAAATGAGTCAAATCTCAAGGCACTCACTGAGAAAATGGTAAATTCAACCAAGAGGTTGCATAAGGACTTGAAAAAGAGTCAGTTCTCGAGGCACTTGTCGGGAAAATGGTAATCCTCTACACAAAGTTGGTTGGAAGGTCAGACGAAGGAGTGAGGGAGAGGGTAGCCAAAGAGAGGGAGAGCGATCGAGGGTGCCGAGTACAAGGTCGACACCCAACTTGTCTACCAACCGACAGGCCGGAACCCAAGGTGCCAATGGCCAGGTTCTAGGCTTCACCTCACAACGCAAAGACTCATGTGCCTAAGTTGTAAAGGGGGAGCATCGCTTGAGATGCTGAGCATGGGGGTGGCAACCGACTCATCTACTGGCCAATAGGACATAACCTAAGGTACCAAATGTTAAGTTCAGTGCTTCACTGTGCAATGCCCAGACCATAAAAGGGGAGAGTGGTGCATGAAGCATGCAACCACAAAATTCCCGAAGAAGGCACATGGTGAGAAGTGAATCAAAACAAAGTTGATGCAAGAGGAAGGAAGAGTAAAACTTACAAGAAAGACTTTGAAAACACAAAACGATGCATAAATCAATGGGGTGAGGGTGACATCTTGCTCAAGCAAGTTAGGTCAAGCAAAGGAACACCCCCACCTAAGAAAAAGCAATTAAAAGTTCCTCCCTCTCATTCTAGCTGATGCACTGAAAATCAAGAAGAAGAGAGATCGAGGATGGTCTCCAAGGAAGGAACGAACCCCTCCTAGTTGAAGTCATGGACAACCAAGGGACTGGTTGCCTAGAAAAAAGACCCGTCTTCCCCCCATTCGCCGATGGGAAAGGGGGAGATAACAACTAACCTGTAAGGAGGTCCAACTAGGGCGAGTTGTCACCGGCAAGCTCCTTTGAATGAACTATCAACGATTACAAAGGGTGAAATGCTCAAAGCCAACAAAGCTAGAAGGTCTTCCAATGGTCAAGGGTTCCCTCACTACATCGAAGTGAGGAGTACTTATAGACCAACGGTAGATTGTTCTACAAGACTGGATCTAACAACTGTAACCATTGTCTACCAAAAACCTTGTATCGGTTGTGACCAATCACAATGCAAAACAACCTACATTAAGATGGTCCTAATGGGGAGCACATGGGATCAACCGCTCGAGACCCTCCATCTTCTAGTTGCTAGCCCAAAACCCATTGGACGGGTTTCGGGGTTCTAGACAACTAAGGGTGGTGGGTGCCAGTAGTAGAAGTGGACTTCTAGGGGTCTTGTCTAAGGTCTTTGTCGTTCATGATGGCAAGTGCACGACTAGTTGTGTGATGGACGAAAGCCCCCAAGCACTTCCGAGCATAGCACAACTAGAGATGGCAGATGCCAGTAGCAGAAGAGGGGTTTCTGGATGTCTATTCGATGTCCCAGTTCACAGGGTGCATTGTACAACTAGATCTACAGGTGGCGGAAAACCCTTGGGTACTTCCCGACATAGTGCAGCTCCCATGGCTAGATGTGGTTTAGTGAATCCAACCGATCATGCAAGTGCCGACGGAAGTTTCAGTGAGAGTCAAAGGAACTTCCAGTGACAAAAAAGTGGGAGTTCCAATGAAAACCATAGGAACTTCTTGTGAGAGGATAGTGGAATTTCCGGTGAAGAGTAGAGGAAATTCTGGTGAAGGGGAGGAAGTCACCTCCCTAGCACAAGTTCCAGCGAAAGTTCCAATGAGAGCCAAAGGAACTTCCAGTGGTGGGCCGGTGGAAACTCTAGCGAGGATCACCAGAATATCTAGTGACCAAGACAAGCCACCTAAAAAGTACAGGCACCAACCGGAAATTCTAACAAATCTAAAGGAATTTCTAGTGAAACAACTATATAACCCCAAGAATGAGGGGTCAACATGTGCGGAAGGAGGAGGAGACCCAAAAACCATTGGTTGCGTCAAACTCGATCGACTAACAAATGGCCATGCAGAAGGAGGGAAGTCCTGATCAATGTGTGGAAGGAGGAGGAAACCTGAAAATCGTTAGTTGCATCAGACTCAACAAGTTGATGAACAATTGTGTGGAAGGAGGAGGGAGGTCTTGATCGATGTGCGTAAGGAGGAGGGAGATCCGATCAACGTGCGAAAGGAGGAGGGAGGTCCAATCAACATGCAAAAGGAGGAGGAGACCCAAAACCATCAGTTGTGTCGAACCAACTAAGTGATGGATGGCCGTGCAAAAGGAGGAGTGAGGTCCCAATTGACTGATCCTATGGAAGTAGGGCATGTAGAAGGAAGGCTGGAGAGGGATTTTTGTGGAAGGGTTTTGGGCATGAGTGTGGAAAAGCCGAAGCG
This sequence comes from Amphibolis antarctica, assembly GCA_024699675.1. Taxonomy (NCBI): domain Eukaryota; kingdom Viridiplantae; phylum Streptophyta; class Magnoliopsida; order Alismatales; family Cymodoceaceae; genus Amphibolis; species Amphibolis antarctica. Next base: position 3,760 of record JAMKPZ010004383.1, read on the forward strand.
GAAGGAATTTTTTGATATGTTTTATATTTTATTTTTTTATTTTTTTATTTTTAAGAAGAATGATTTTATTGAAAGAGTAGTGTTGGAATGAAAAAGTTGAAAAAGGTTAGTAGAAATCAACTTTTTAAAATGAATGTAAATGAATAGTAATAGAAGTTGAAAAAAAAGATAAGCACCATATAAAGTTATGTCATTTGGTAAATTACAACTTCAACTTCAACTATGCATAGTAAAAATAAGAAAAGATAATAAAATTAAAGTTATATAAATAATAATTAAATTTAAACTTTAACTACTATTATTATAAATAATTTAATTATTTGTTAAAAATAATTACAATTTCAATAAAAGAAAGTGAAATTTTCAGTTGTTAATTTAATTATCCGAAAAGTATAACTAACAGCGATGACTGGCTGTGGGCTGGCAAGTGGTCACGTGCGGGTGTGAAACCCTTCTAGAACGTTTGGGTGGTAGTTGCGACGAGTGGTAGCTGCGGCTGCCACGGCATCACGTGCGCCTCACCCTCTCCTTCGAGTTGGATCCCACCACCACCGTCATCGTTATATATGTGTGTACGCGTACCTCCCGGTCACGGTACTCTCCACCCCACCATCACCAGTCACCACCACCACCGGTAGATCAGCTGCGGAACGGCGGCGGCGGCGACGGCGACGGCGGCGGCGGCGACGGCGGCGGCGGCGACGGCGACGGCGGCGGCGGCGACGGCGACGGCTCCCTTCCTCCCGACCCAGGCGGGGGAAGAGAAGACGCTGCGGTCAAGCTTCGTCCGCGACGAGGACGAGCGGCCGAAGGTGGCGTACAACGACTTCAGCAACGACGTGCCCGTCATCTCGCTCGACGGCATCGACGACGTGGACCGGCGGGACGACATATGCCGGAAGATCGTGGAGGCGTGCGAGCAGTGGGGACTGTTCCAGGTGGTGGACCATGGGGTGGACGCAGGACTGATCGGGGACATGACCCGGCTGGCGCGGGAGTTCTTCGCGCTGCCGCCGGAGGAGAAGCTGAGGTTCGACATGTCCGGGGGCAAGAAGGGTGGGTTCATCGTGTCGAGCCACCTGCAGGGTGAGGCTGTGCAGGACTGGAGGGAGATCGTGACCTTCTTCTCCTACCCGATTCGGAACAGGGACTACTCGAGGTGGCCGGACAAGCCGGAGGCGTGGCGGTCGGTGGTGCAGGAGTACAGCGAGAGGCTGATGGGGCTGGCGTGCAAGCTGCTGGGGGTGCTGTCGGAGGCGATGGGTCTGGAAGGAGAAGCACTGAGCAAGGCGTGCGTGGACATGGATCAGAAGGTGGTGGTGAACTACTACCCCAAATGCCCCCAGCCAGACCTCACCTTGGGGCTCAAGCGCCACACCGATCCCGGCACCATCACGCTTCTTCTCCAGGACCAGGTCGGCGGCCTTCAGGCCACCAACGACGGCGGCAAGACCTGGATCACCGTTTGTCCCATCGCCGGCGCCTTCGTCGTCAACCTCGGCGATCACGGCCATGTAAGTGAAATTCATCCTCAACCCAACAATTAAGTTAACGATGAGATAAGTTTAAAATTTTACATTTTTACATCTTATTTATCATATAATTTTAATTTTTATTGTACATTACATCGATTTACGATAATATTTAATAATATAATTTTAATATAATTTTTTAAAAAAATATATGAATTATAAATAAAGTATATAATAAAATAAAGAATAGTATTTATTATTATAATTATAGTATTTTTTAAAGTTACGGTGAATAATAATCAAATATATAATAAAATAATGAATAGTATTTATTATATAATAGTATTTTTTGAAAACTGATAGTTTTTTTAAAAAAATTATCACATCTAATCAATTATAAATAATATAAAAATTATTTGATAAATGATATTATAAAATATTGTGATATATATTAAAAACTAAGAGTAATTTTTACATTTACGGAAGTATTTCCAAATACACCTTTAATGATTCTGATTCTGGACACGCGTGAACCTGGGTTTGCCTGCAGCTCCTTAGCAACGCGAGGTTCAAGAACGCGGACCACCAGGCGGTGGTGAACTCCGACTGCGGCCGCCTGTCCATCGCCACCTTCCAGAACCCGGCGCAGGAAGCGGTCGTGTACCCCTTGGCGGTCAGGGAGGGGGAGAAGCCGGTGATGGAAGAACCCATCACCTATGCCGAGATGTACAGGAGGAAGATGAGCAAGGACATCGAGCTAGCCAAGCTGAAGAAGATGGGGAAGAAGGAGGAGGCGCAGAAGGGAGCGGAGAAGAAGGACATCACTGCAATCCTTGCTTAGGCGATTAGAGCAGACAACAGAGCGAGCAAGCTGTGCTTGTTCTTGGCTTGGGTACGTACACTCCTGGAGAAGAAGAATAATACTGCTGCTTTGTGCAGCTTGTGCTTGAGTTATATTACCATTGATGGGGTGCTGTTCTTCCGCATTTATTTTAAACTATAATTCATTTCAACTAAGGTCTAGTTTGGAGATCGGTTTACATTGGCTTCGAAAGTTGAATAGAATTTAAGTTCAGATTAATTTTGTAAAGAGTTAGAATTGAATTAATCAAGACAGTAGGTTAAAATTATTTAATAATAATATTATTAATAAAATAATTTTAGAAGTTAATTGAAATCAACTCTAAATGAGGTCTAAAACAACTTTTACTTATTTTAACTCGTATAAATTCTCATATGTTAATATTAGTTTCAAAAGTTAAATAAAATTGAAATTTAATTTAATTTCACAATCGTAGTTAAAATCTGCATAGTAATTAAAATAGTGAAAATTTATACATTAAATTTTATGTGATAATAATAATGTTGAAAATAATTTTAAGAATTAACTAGAACTTGCCTCAAATAAAGCTTAAAATAACTTTCACTTCAACTCTACCTTCGTATAAATTCTCACATGTTATTATAATATACAAATTTCAACATATAAACTCTTATTATACTAATTATTATATAACTCAACTTCGCTTTCAACAAAGGTTTAAAGTCAACTTCGGAAGTTAAATAGAATTAAAGTTGAAGTTAGTTTCATAAATGAAGTTGAATCAACGTAGTAATTAAGATAGTAAAAATTTATATGTTAGAATTTATATAATAATAATGACATTGAGAGTAATTTTGAGAATCGACAAGAACCTATCATAAACAAGGTCTAAAACAACCTTCACTTTAACTCTACCCTCATATAAATTCTCACAAATATTATCATTACACAAATTTTAATGTATAAACTCTCACCATACTAATTACCATACAACTCAACTTATTTTTTCACTATTCCCAACTCCAACTTTATCTGATTCTTAAAATTAATTGAAATTTTTCTCAAACATATATTATAGGTACTACTCCATATCTTTAATCTATTAGCCTTTTTTGAGATAAGGGAGGTTTGTGTCAACAAAATTAGGGAAAATTAAATTGAAGAGAATTCAATTTCATTCAATTTAGATGTTTGTATAGATTTTTTTAAAAGAAATTTAATTTTTTTACGAAGTTGAATGGAATTCATATAAAAGAGGGTTCATAATTCAATTTCGCTCTCCTCATTTATGAATTGAGTGGAATCCTTTAACCCTATTTCCTTCAACGAAACATCTTGCGGTCTTTGCATTTCTTAAAAAATCTATTTCATAAATAGTTAAATTTTGAAATACATTGATTATTTACTATTTTTAAAAATAAATTTAATTTTATTCAATTCCAAATGTTAAAACCTCTTTAAACATTAAGGTTTTTGGTTTGAATCTACGTTCAAGCAAAGGCCTTTCATAAATTCACAACTATACCTTTTAACTTTGACACTACTAATAAAAAGTTTCTCAAGAGTGTTTGCGTACATTACGAAAATTTCAAAAACTTATAAATATTCAATATTTGTCAATATTTTTTATATTTTATTTTAAAATATTTTAATTTTATTTAATACTAAAAATTGAAATAGTTGTAACATAAAAAAAAGGAAAATTGATGCAAGTGAAGAAGCAATGAGAGAAAGGAGAGACAACAACAATGGCGATAATGTAAACCATGGGAGTGACACAAGCAAGAAAACGATGAAGACAAAGAGATGACACAAGCAAAGGAAAGACAAAAGGGCAATGCAAGCAAGAGGATGATGCAAGTGAGGAAGTAACAACAATAATTAGGGCATTGTGATAAGAGATGACACTAAAAGACTTGACAATAAGGTTGTAGCATTGGTGAAGTGGGAATGATGAGTCTTGAAGGGATTGTTTACCAACATCATTCTTCTATTATGGAAATAGGAAAAAATGATTTTCAAACAAATAATTTTAAGATGGGAGAAGGAAAAAAAAGGAATGTGAATATCATCTTAAAAATAAAAATACTTTTAAAAATTAAAAATAAAAAAAAGTAAATGATACGCCAGTTAAACGCAACCTTATTGACATCTTTAAAATCTTGTAAATATGATCCGACTAAGCTGTAATCGGTCGGATCCATTGGCAGACTTGGGTGGAGGTACAGAGCCCGCCACAACCAGCGTTCGTCTGCTTCGCCGCCTTTCTTCCCTGGGACGCTCCACAATGTCGGCGGGGAACGAGGAGAAGCCGCTTGTCAAGGAGGAGGAGGAGGAGGAGGAGGAGGAGCATGCGCCGCTGTCCGTGTCGATCGCCAAGAGGACTCCGAAGAAGGAGCCGAATACAGAGGCGCGGGACGAAAATGTCAAAAACCAGGTCATGTCGTCCTCCAAGCCCGCGAAGTCGGTCAAGAAGGAGGCCAAGCCGGAGGTGGACGACGATGAAGACGATCGCGTCCCGATTACGCTCGCCAAGCCGAAGAACAAGCTTCTGAAGAAAAATAAGGTCATGAAGGGCAAGAACGGCACTAATGGCGCCAAGAAGGTGCGCAAGGTTTACGATTTGCCGGGGCAGAAGCATGATCCTCCTCAAGAGGTTTCTTTTCACGACTCACTCTCTTAATATATTCTGCGTTTGTTCGTTTTCCTTTTTTCTCGTCTATTCCAACCCTCGGACTCCAAAATGCAGAGGGATCCGTTGAGGATTTTCTACGAAACACTGTATCAGCAAGTGCCCTCCAGCGACATGGCTGCCACTTGGTGAGATGTTTCATGTTTTCTGTCGTTCTTTTAAGTATGTTCTTGGACGCTTTATCATAGAAGTTGCATTGGTTACTGGGGTTTTACGTTCTCAGTACGTGTAGTCGGTGACTCCATTAATTTGTAGTTTCTAAGCAATGCATGACCAGTTGAAACCTTTACTTTGAATCTATGCGCTTCCTGCACCGTGTTATTTGAGCATATTGATGAAATCTCAAATCTAAAAGACACTTTCATGTTCTGTAGTGTGCATGCTTGAACTAGATCAGTAGTGTCCAGCATGTTAAAATTTCTACACCAAAGATAGAAACAAGGATTCTGCCAGCCTTAGAATATATGGATGGAAAATTAGATCATGCTGGTTGAAACAAAGAAGCATTTGAGGGAATTGTTTTATTATTTCCCGTGATTTTCTTTAGGATGAATTTGAAGTATGCAGCCAACATGTTTGTGGCATGTATGACAATGAGAGATCTACCAGGAAGCCATCTCCTTGATATCAACATTAACTTGCTCACCTGTCCAACAGTATTGTTCATTTTGACTAGATCATTTATTTTGATGAAGTAAAACCAGTTGCACCGTCAATAAATTCTATGTTGACAAAGCATGGGTTATATTCCTTTTTTTTAATGGGTACATCTCTAAGGAGATATTGAAGCAAATGCTGAACTGTTTTTCCCTGATCAAACAGATATTGCAATCATCTAGTCTATTTTACTAGTTTTTGTTCTGATCTTAGTGTTGGCATTCTTCATGTCATGCTGAACTTTTTTTGAATAAGTATCGATTTTATGTGGACATACGATGGAATGAAAATTAACAATGGATGCAACATTTCTTTTGATGTGGGGGTTAGAAGCTAGAACATTCAGTTCATCTCAGCTTGTAGCCAACATTCTATCAATTGAACCTGTGATGAGACTGCTGACCCTGCTTGAGTGGATTCATTGAAGTGGATATAGCACATATAGTAGAGGATCATAGGTCAATCCCCTTGGTCAGGTATCCCAAGTCCACATGGAATTCTATAATTTGTTTCTCTATGCTTACCACCACCTATCACCATACCCAACTATAAATAAAAGAATATATGCCTTCTATAAGTTTGCTACACATACCTTTAACATGATCATGCTTCTTGTTCCATTCAGCTTACACCAAGAATCTAAGAGTTTCCTTTCTTTTTGTAGGTATGAGTAGTCTAGTCCATCTACCTTGAGCCAACCCTATCGTTAGTCAATACAAAAGAAAATTAGTTGGTGTTGTCAATGGAAAACACAATGAAATTTGAGTACTCTATATGCTAACATAAACATAATAACAAGCTTCAAAGATGGTAAGACATTGATAGTGAACATGGAAACCATTCAAATGTTGGTTAACAATGTAAGAATGTTGTTTGAAGAAGTTTGCAATTGTACTAGGACCAAGCACGAGAGACAAACTAATTTCTCCTAGTTGGTCTCATCACAACCCTCATTGTTTGAGCATTAAGAGATGGTTGATTAAGAATTAGAGGTGAGAAACATGAAGGTTGACCTTGTACTAAATTGATTGGTTGAGATAGTCAACAATGCTAAAATGGATAAGCTAGCTTTAGGTAGATATTCAACCAAGGATGTTGGTGAAAGGATAGACGAGTGTGACATTTGCTTTGTTATTGATGGAGTCATCCTTTATGGAGGTGACAGACGAGAAGACCCTCCTAAAGAGGTTCATCATGTTTGAGATGCATGGGAGGAAGTACAAGCCCTTAAATCATGTATGAGCCTTTAAGATCTAATGAGAGATCTATGGGCCTTTGATGTCATTATTTGTAGAATGTTTCACCACCCAACACCACACAACTAGAAACTAGTTTGATGGCTGGTAAAGGTATTATAGCCTTTCTATATTTTGTTTTAATTATGTATTGTAGGGTTATTTGGTATCCATATATCCAAAACACTCTATATGTATTATTATCTTTGTAATCCTTCATAAGTAGTCAATTCCATTTTGATTTTCTCTACTGATATGGTATTAGTAATCCAAATGCTATCTGCATACATCTTCTATTGCTAAAATGGTTGGCAGCCCTTCATCATTCCAAAAATCCACTGTTCGCCTGCCCTCACACCTTCTCTCTCTCTTTCTCTCTCTCTCACTGACTCACACACACAACTATGTCCAAGCCATTCTTGGCCACCATTGATGCCCCTCCACTTTCCTTAGCCTCCATTGAACCAAACCTACCCACTCAAGGACTTTTGACCATTGATCCAAGCCATCCAGCCCTTATAAGAGTGTTGGCACCCACCCTCATCCCTCCAATACCCTTTGTTTCCCTAGGTAGGGGAGGCCTTCCAGCTCTTTTTTATGAGACTAGTGGCATAGGTGGCTATGTTGCTGATCTTGCCTATGTGTTGGACCACAAAAACCCTAGGTTTTTCTTGTTTGTGCGTGAACACATGTTGTCCTCATTATTGGTGCTTTTGTATTGCTTGCTTACGTATCCTAATGAAATTTCTGTTATTTTTCACTCTTTTTGGATGAATCCAATCTAAAAAGGGTTGGTTTTGATTGTATGTAAGCAAAAATCAATCATGGAAACAAGAGAAAAATTGGTGAACAATCTTATGTTCACATTTAAGAAGTTGAATGGCAAGAATTACCTCTTGTGGACAAAACGTTTTGAAACTTTTATTGCACTACATAGGAAATTAAGGCATCTCATAGATCCTCCTCTTGTTGAGAAAGATGGAAAATTTGATAATTGGTATGTGGATGATACAACAATAGTCTCATAATTAGTGAACAATATGAAGCCTCATCTTGCATGTGGTGTTATGATACTTCATCCAACAGAAACGATTTGGATCATGTTGCAGATTACATGTGGATATGAGAAGAACATCTCTAGAGACAATACCTGAAAAATTGGTGGAAATGGTTTCAAGGGCCTTGAGTGACACATGAAAAATACGTGGGAATTTGTTAGCAAGTGCCTAAAGGATAGTGTCATCGGTTGTAAGCTCAAGAACACACTTACGAAATGGAGTCTACTATTTTGGGATGATGTTACATATTTACTAGAGGATCTACGTAGATGATACAAGAGATTGATAGGAAAATTGTTCTACTCAACAATTATTTGATCAAATGCTACATGTAGTTAGTTTGCTTTCAATTTATGCATGAGCCTAAACAAGTACATTGAGAGGAAGCTTTATTAGTGCTTACTTATATCAAAAGATCCCTTGGTAAAGGTCTTCCCTACAAGAGAAATGATCACTTTGAAAGGTGAGGCCTTCTTAGATTTAGGATATGCATGACATAAAGATTATAGGAACCAACATTTCAAAAATCGACACGGATCGCCATTTTTAACGATTCCTCTTAGTTTTTCAAAACATCAATCTCAAAACCCTAGGTATTATCGAACATACCTTGGATCAAACGATTCATCACCTGGGATCAATGTTGGATCATCGAATCATTAAATCTAGTGAAGATTTTCATCTATCAGAAGTCAGATCGATCGATCTGTTGAAAGGATTGGTCAATCTAGTGATGGCTTCTTTTGCTTCCTACTTCTCTACTTTCACTAGAATTGCCACAAACTTTGTCGATCACCGAAGTATTCGTCGACCACTAAAAGCATCACTGGAAGCTTCGTCAAAAGCTTCTGTTGTGGTAACTTTGTTAGGGTTTTAGTGAAAGGGGAAGGATGTTGAGGGGAAGAAGATGAAGGTGGAAGGTGGACGAGCATGTGAGAGGAAAAAAAAGAAAACAGGAAAAGAAAAAAAGGAAAAGAAAGAAAAAGAAAAGGTGCAAAAGAGAAGACAAGAGAGAATATAAAAAAAAAAGAGGAAGAGAGAAAAAATAAAAAGAAAAAAACAAAGAGAGAAGAAAAAATAAAAATATTGTATAAAACTTATGTTTAAAAACAGTAGAAATATTAAAAAATCACAAAAATTCTGATATTTTTTAAATTTTTTTTGAAAACTATGTTTTCATATCAATAAAAAATTGTGGAAGTATTAAAAAAGAAAATAAATTAGAAAAGAGAAGAAAGGAGAAAGGAAGAGAGAAGAAAAATAGAAAAAAATTATTACATAAAAATGGTTGAAGTATTAAAAAAATCAAAAGATCTTGATAATTTTTAATTTTTAAAAAATTATGTTTGCCTTTGAATAGCATTCCTCTTCTACTTTATTCTCACAAACTTTATTTTCTATTTTTTAATTAATTCATGTGAGTGTTTTTTAAAAGATATTAACTACACCCTAGGAATAAAAATTAAAAATTTACTCTATAATCTTATATGTGATAAAAATTTTAATTATGGAGATTATAGAAATTCTCTAGTACCATGTATAATCTTATTAATTTTTGTTATAACTTGATATATAGTAAAATATAACCTGATTTCTGTTAAAATATAATCTAAAATCTATTAAACTATAACTTGGATTATATTTAAAATTAACTTAGATTTCATTGATATGTAATTTGGATTTTATTAAAATATAACTTGAATTTTAAATTATTTGTAATATGAGTTTTTTTCAGTCATTTAGTTATAATTTAAAATTTTTTCTCATACATCTAACTACCATATTCTTATCTAATTGATATTTTATTGATGATAATTATTTAAAAAATTTGTTTAAGTGTTTTTATATGCTTATTATTATTTATTTTATCTTATCTCTAAGTTTTAAGTATTGTGTTTCCACAAAAGTATTGTGTTTCCAAATACAATTCTCAATCCTTGATACATTACCCTTTTTTCATAAGACTGATCCTCAATACAATACTAAAATGTGAAACCTTGATAGGAACTTTACTTCAAGTTTCTATACGTATATTAAGAGCAACTTTTTGAGAAGAAAGAAGCAAAATGTTATCTTAGGGTCTAGTACAAAATATAAATCTATGGCATACACCACTTAGGAGATGATACAAATTATATCTTTCTTGATTGAGCTTGGTTTTACCATGGAGACACTGTTGGTGATGCATTATAACAATGACACAACTGTATTTATTAGTAATAATCCCACATTTCACAAAACAACAAAACAAATTGAAGTTGACTATCACTATATTTAGGATACAATGATGTGTGCCATATATTGCTATGGTGTAGGTTCTTCTGAAAACTGACATGAAACAAGTGGTCCTTGGGAACAACAGTTTCATTGGTTCCTTAAAAAGACCTTTTCCACTATTACCCTCCATTCCATTTTGTTGTAGACAACACTCATGTTTTCACCATAAGAAATAATGTGTTTCCCTCTTTTGTCACCAACCCTACTTGCTCCATCATTCTTACATCTTCATCTCATTGTCATTGCTACTACATCTCTCACCTTTGTGTACCTTCTGAAAAATCTCTTGTAATAGAGTACATCCTGTGCAATTCATGGAGAATTTCTTGCCCTTCTGGAGTATATTTCATTAGAGTTGCCTTTAGGGAAATATTCCCATGATAAATTTTGTCAAAATAAAAGTTTTGGTTTTCCTAATGATTGTGCATTTTTAGTATGAGACTTTTGATTTACATTTTTGTTTTATTTATGTTTGACTTTTTTATAATTGTGCATCTTAAATGTTCTAGTTTGAAGAGAAGTTTTACAATATATGTTGTAATCAATGAAACATTATATGGGTTTTTAATTAGGGATTGGGATAATGGTACCAATGAATGAAGTGTCAATATTGTATTGAGGATTGGTTTGCTAGAAATATGAAAAGTATCAAGGATTGTATCTATAGAAACACAATACTTTTGTGTTAATGGTCAAAAAACTCTAAATTACAATGTAAAACACAAGGATAAGATAAAATGAGCTATGATAAACATATGAAAATATCTTGGTAAATTTTTGAGATAATTGTCATGCATAAAATGTCAATTAGATAGATACAGTAGTCATATGCTTGAGAGTTGAGAGAAGACTTAAATCATGTAGAAATGATAGAAAAATAGTCTACAATGTCAAATGATTTAAAATATAATTAAATCATACCAAAATCAATCCTAAATCAAATGTTTTTGAGGTCTATAGCCTTATCCTTGTTACATCAGATATTATCGAAGCATTTAGTTATTGCATCAATTGTTCCTTATATACCATGCAACAATTCTATAGCATTTAAGTGACATAATCCATATGATATTGTATAACCCACTAGTAATATCCTAAGACAAATACATGTACACAAAACTCCATTCGTGGGAAATAATGGACTATTGTGACATCAAGTTTTCTAGAAGTTGCCATGGTGTCATGTCATTATAGTCTTGTCTTTGTGTTAGTTGTTCTTTTAATAGTTAGAAAGCATTGCATGCTCCATATTTATATTTTACATCTCCATCATGTTGACTTAAGCATGGTAAGTTGGTTTATGTGAAGATGAATTTGGTCATGCGTTATCTAAGTAGTGATAAAATGGACCATATGATCCTTTATAAGAATTGTATGTGTAAGGATTGACTCTTAACTCTCAAAGATTTGTGGCAAAAATGAATTGGATTCTCTTTGTCTTGTTGCCTTTTATTGTGTATCATCACTAATTCTCAACCTTTTCCTTGTGTAGTGATATGGTAATGGTTCATAATCATGTCTCTAAGATACCTTGGTTTATGATATTGATCTTGAGTGGCATAGGTGAAGGGTTCCTCTTTTGTTAATGGATTAAGTGACATCTAATTCTTAGATTGAGGTATATTACTGTCACTACCACTACTACTATTATCACTGTTATCATTGTCATTACTATTGTCATCATTTGGAGATTGCATAAGATCATCATCAGAATCTATTTTTGGACTTCTTTCAACACCAAAGATTGTAAAGAGGGGTTCATGTGTTCATCAATTTTGACACCTAATTGCTTTGTAATATGCTAGTCTAGCCTCTCACCCATCTCATCAAGAACAATAGGATCCTCATTGCTTGAATTTTTGTAGATGAAAGCAAGATCAATTGAATCCAACTTTTCATGGACTTATCTATGATTTATATGCTTTATACAAATCTTTATGTTACAGTGAATGAAGACTAAGGGTGCATTCACCACCATCCTCCACCACTCTCGGAGTGGGCAAAAGCACTTTTGGGAGTGATTCTAGGTGAACTCTTTTTTGGTTAAAATAATAAAAGGAGCATATTGAGAAATGAGAATATTGTCATGAAAATGAGAGTGATTCTGAGAATTGGGATGAATGATAAGTGAACGAGACTTAAATCATTTAACCTTTGCACTTTTAATCTATTTCTTTGCTTTATGTGAATCAAGTTGAATGTATTCCACTTTCTTTAACAACCAAAAGTAGCAATTTAATAAACCATTTTGATTGCAATCTTCTTCAAATTAAGAGTGTTTGTCTCGTGTATCACCTATTGTTTAGTTGAAAAAATGAAAATAAGATTAGATATTAGTAATTTAATGTCTATTGAAAAGTTACAAAATTTGTATACATTCCCTTTCATGTTCTTTGTGTATGTTTCTCTCCTTTTGTGACTACCTTGTTTAGACAGGTGAATTTCTAACTATATATTCTAAACATACTTGCAATTCCCTTTTTCTCTGAAATAAGCGGTGCACATGCTCCAGATGTATTCCCTTTCTCAAAGTGTCTAAATTCTGAAGCATCATGTGAGAGTCTTTCTCTTTTTTCTTTCAAGGTTCAAATGCTTGGCTCAAATGGAGTGCCACAGTGATTGTGGTATTGATTCAATACTGTTTTGTGTGACTTGTGGCCTCGCCTATTCTAACTTTAGGAGATTAGAAGGCCAGCAATTGGAATGGGCTCGATGAATGATGAAAGTGGTTTGGATTCAGTAGTAGAAGGCTGGCTCCGAGTTCCTAATTTAACTGGGAAATCATGTTTGTATGCATGAATCGTTTGAAGTATTCAGATCTCAAAACTTCGAGTTTGGTGCTCTGGTCCATACATCAGAATGTCTTGCATTATTACTCGTGTGGTATTCTTTTGTCTCAAAAACTTGAGTGTGGAAATCATCATGCATTTGTTTCCTTGATTAATAGAAATGTCTAAATAAAAGCTTTAAAATTACTATGGGAATTGAATTCATATTTGTTTTTTTTTCAGGATGATGGAGTGGGGTTTGCTGCCAGCTGATAAGGCTGCAGCAGTTTTTGAGAAAAAAAAGAAACTACAGCCGAAGCTCAGATCACCAGTCAAGACGACCACGGTTCAGAAAACGGTCAAGGCTTCTGAAAAACAAGTGAAGAAAGAGAAACCAGCAAAAGATAACTCAAGAACGAACAAGAAGGCTAATAAAAAGCGAAAAGTTGGTGATGATGGTTCAGAAGAAAATGATGATGATGATGGTGACGACTTCATGCCCCTGAAAAATGTCAAGAAGCAGAAAATTACAGGTTAGTTAACTTGCCAGAACAGTTTGTTTAATCTTTTTTACGTGGAAAATGAAAACCTGATGGTCATTAACTGTGTTAAAAAAGTTGTAGCAATTGGAGGTGGTAATTTCTGATCTGCTGACTTATCATGATGAATCATGACCCTTTCACTGGAAATTATATTGTGATCAAATGCAGCAGCACTCTTCATTGTTAAGAATCTGCTTTATTTCATATCATCTGGTATGACCCATGTGACTGTACCCGACTTGCCGTGGATCTTGGTTGGGAAAAAGGGCGAGTGTCCACCGAAGGAGTTAAGTGCGCCACACAGAGTGAATGGGTGATGATGGAAGTCACAGACATGTGGTATGATTTAATTTTGTATAAATTTTTATGTATCATTGTTATAGTGTAAATTTTTATACATAAATTTTTATTATATAATTTACTATGTAACTTTAACATCATTTGTTTTACTACTTTCAACTTTAATTATCTATAATTGTTAAAGTTAATTCTACAGGAAGTGAAATCGAAAATAAATGCACTCATGGTCTTTTTGTTGATTTGCATGTTTCATATGTAAGGCCCGATAGGTGTGGTGTTTCATTATGTTGGAGTGACACGGAAGGTCTAGTTGTACTCATGGAAATGGTACGAAGGGAAACAATAGCAAATTTAAAATTCATGGTAAAGATGTGTTTGTATTTTTAGAAATGATGTAAAAGAAAATGACAAGAATCTAGAAATTGATAGTGAAATAAAAATAACAGGAAATTGTAAGAATGAGAATTGTTTGTGTATATAGGGAAATTAAAAGAATTTTAAAATTTGAGTGTTTATGTTTGTATGGAAATTGACAAAAAAAATTTAATATTGACTTTCGAAATATTGAAATAATGAAAGTTTAATAAGTATATATAACATTAATAAAAGTTTAATATTGAAATAATGAAATAATGCACCTTGTGTAAATGGAGTCTCCGGCTTGTGAAAGGCTGCTTCGTTCAGCTGGTGAAGTGTACACGGTTGAAGTTCGGAGGAATAGAGACGAGAGGTGGTGGTGTTTGGGAAATCGTATGGAAGTGGATTACGTTAAAAAATCACGAGAAATTCTTTTTTTTTGGGTAAGAAATTGATTTTTCATGATTTCTTAAATGAAAAATGTTAATAAGAAAGGATTTGTGTTTTTAGAAGGTATAAAAAAATGTAAAATAATGAAAATTAATAAATTAAATTTTTTACTAATTTTTATTATTTTTCATCATTTTCTAAAGCACATCTTCTCGTAAATTTTTAGTCAATAAAAAATAACTTTCCCACATATTCTAGATGTACAAACACCACTGAATGAAAATAATAAGAAGGTATTTTCAAAATAAGGTATTCATGTGAGATACTGAAGAAATTAAAGGAGTAAGACCTAAATTAACATTGTAGCCTCAAATCTTATATAAATATTTAAAATATTTAAAATTAATAAGTACTTTTATTTTATTTTAAAAAAAAGAGAAACAATTTTAATAAAAATAAACATGAATCAATCGAACATAATTTTTTTAAATACTTTCACCATTTTTTAAATGTACTTTTTTATTTGTTTTCATTTTCTCATCCCATAACAGGAACGTTCATTGCACTTGTCAAGAAAAATGCTGTTTTCACGTACAAATGTATTTATTGCAGGGGAAGTCGTTGAAAGTGTTGTTTGTGAGTCATGGAATTGGCTGCGTTTGCCGTAGAGTTTTTTTTGGTGTGGTTATGTTCACTGTAGATTGCAGTGGTGCATGTTAATAAACTCAAACCATTAAATTATATACAATATACATAATTTTAAAAAATATATTAAAATAAATATAAAATTTTAAATAATTATAAAATTATTTTTATATCTATCATGCCAACTTATATGTTGTGTCACTGTGTTGGCACAAAAACGTAAAAAATTAATCCAAACACAATTCGTCAAATTATACTGGTTAATAACTCGATTTGATAATTTGGACATGCATAAGTTTTTGTATTTGTGATGTGAATACGATGATTTTGTCTTGGACTTCTGATATATTTTTCTCCCTATTTTTTTAATGTTTTCAACGTCATGTCATTGGTCCATGAATTTATTTGACGATGGTGAGTGGAAAATGGAATTTATGTGATTACAAGGCGATTGTTTTCTTCAGAAAATATAGAAAATGATGAAAAAATTATTTTGTTATCATTTTTTTACTTTTTAAAGACACAAAGGACCTGTTTGTGTATCCAAAAAATTAAAGAAAAGAAAATTTTGGAAAAGAAAAAAGTAAAGTGAAATTTAGAAAAAAGAAAATTTAGATGAGTCATTTGTGTATTTAATGGAAAATCTAGAAAATCTACATATTTACTTTACTTGTTTGTGCATGCATGAAAATTTTAAAAAAAATTTCATATAAATTTTACTTACACGGTTAATAGTTAAAAAAAATAAGTTCAAATATTCAAAATTAAATATTCAATTATTCAACTACGAAGGCAGAAAGTGATTTTCGTGGTATTCAATATACAAAACAAATCTTTCATTCGATTTTTGTGATTTTTTACCTCGTAAAAAGTGATTCTGAGGGATGAGCTTTTACGACAGATAGTCAGCTATAATAAAGGAGTAACGAAGGTAGACAAGTGACAAAGGCGAAGGCGGACGAATGACGAAAGTGAAGGCATACGAATTACTTTTGTGATTGCAAGTACGATATTTGACAATCAATTACAAGTGTGAGTGCGACAGCCCTACTTTTTTCAAGATAGGCAAAAATTTCCAAAGAAGGAGGAGGCTAAATGGGAAAATAATCATTTTATAACATTAGAAATTTTTCAAAATTTTTTGAAATTTCCTTGATTGCACAAACCCCCCCCCCCCCAAACATCAATAAAAAAGGAAATGAAATAATTATAGAGCACCTAGGGTTAGCTGATAAAGATGTGGAAAAGTTGCTCATTCATGCTTGATTAGTTTAGGGAGGAAAGGATAGAAGATGTGTCAATGATTCGATTGATATTGGCCTTATTTGGGGTTGATTTCAGTCGATTTCTAAAATTACTTTTAACGTTATTATTATTATATAAATTCTAACGTATAAATTTTTACCACCTTAATTATTACTCAATTTCAATTCTATTCACGAAACTAACTTTAATTTCAATTTTATCCAACTCTTGAAGCTAATAAGAGCTTATCCCAAATGAAACCATTGAGTTTAGACATTATTTATTTATATTGAGTCATGTTACATTAACAACAAGAAGTGTCCTTCACCACTAAAGCGATCAAGTTCGAATCTTTATTTAAACACATATTTCTTATAACTTCACAACTGTATCTCTCAATCTTGATATTACCCATTAAAAAAAAAGGAAGAGGTCCTGCAAGTATAATTAAAGGGGGGTTTGTGCACAGAAAAAAAATATTGATGCTTGTGCATCTAGAAAATGAGATGTCTTTGTAAAATTGTATACTGTTTACTTTTAATGATTTTAGTATATCATTTTACAAAACGATATATTAATTTTTTACAAAAAGTTCACATCATAGGTTGTATTTAATTTCATCAAAGAGTTGTATATATATATATATAACATAAAAAAGTTTATTTTACTCATCTCATCTCACCAAAATACTCGAACAAACATTTATTAAGTGATTTAAATTGAAAAAGATAATTTATCTTGAAAAGTCAATGTTCTTGTGCTGCCTGGAAAACCTAAAATTAAAGGATTTAACTACTAAGATACAAGTGATGTTGTCATCATCATTGATAAGTTTGAATTTAAATTCAAGTGACGATGATGACGACAACGATGTTCCAAACAATGTTTGGAAGTTATTTTTAAAATTTTAATTTTAATTTCACATAAACTTTACATACCATTATTATCGTATAAATTCTAACTATTTACTGTACTACTTCCAATTTCAACTCCATCTAATTCCTAAAATTGACAAGAACTCTTTTCAAACGTACCTAATGATGACGAATGACAATCGTTGGGAGTTTGAATAGTCATCCAAGGTGTGGAAGTCTCAATTGGATAGCACCTAACTATGTTAGCACGACGATCGAGTATAGTCAAATTGTATCGTTGATCAATATGACATGATTTGACATGGTGTTGTGTTTAGACCGTACTTTTGTATTTTCATTTTAACACGTCATAACCTACTTTTAGCACATAAGTTAGACATAATACGATATGAAAATGATTTTGTAATTTTTTAAACTTTTCATTTGTTTTAATATACTTTTGCTAAGTTGTATACATTATATATAGTTTAGTAATTTA
>JAMKPZ010004384.1:0-24896 GCA_024699675.1 Amphibolis antarctica
GTGACAGCGCTAAAGGCAAAGCTAGGAGGAGGTTGGAGGCCAACTCAAGGTATCCATTTGGTGATCTTCAAGGTATAATTTACTTGGAAAGAACTTGGTTGTGTAATTTAATAGTTTTGCATATTAGTTTTTATTGTAATGCATGTAGTCGTAGTTACATTGTACTTTTTAATTCCTAGTGTAGAAATTAGTGTAATGGGTAATTGTAGGATTTTATTTACATTGCAACTAACCTTTTCAATTAGTATAAATCGAGTTTTACTCTTGGTTAAAGAATATGTGGATATGTGAATGTTTGAATATGTTTTTGTTTTGTGTGAATATGGTTTTGTTTCGTGTGAATGTTGTGTATTTTGTACATAAAGTTTCATAGCCTTAGTGTTTTGCAAAGTTCTGTTGACGAACCGAACTTTGCCTTATTTTCTGAATGTGATTACAGGAGTTTTCCTCGGAGTTTTACATGCTTTGTGGTTCAATTTTGTAACATTTTCAATGTAGAACACGATTATTTCATTCATTGATTTCTTTTTAGCAAGTGTAGATACGAATTTGAGATTTTAGTAATGCATAGGGTGAATTACTGTCCTGAAGACAGTGTTTTGACAAACTTGTAAATTCTGTATTTTGCGTTTTACTGATTGATATTGGAATTTATGAAAATTACTAGTTCCTTGTAGATCGACCCGTACTTGCATGTTACCTATAATGGGCACCGTGCGCTTGCGGAGTTTATAAATTTTAAAACGAATGGGTGTTTATTTTGACAACTTAAACCTGCACAACTTACACCTTCTAGGAAAATGAGAACCGTCGGGTCGTACTTGTTCGTACACCCGAACGGCCGCCACCGGCAAGGATGCATGCCGGTGGCATCATCCCGGAAACCTTTCCGGGGCATTGGGAGGGTAGACTTACACCTCCCGAGAAAAACAAGAACCGTTGGGTTGTACTTGTTCGTACACCCGAACAGCCACCGGCGGTAAGGATGCATGCCGATGGCGTCATCCCAGAAACCTTTCCAGGGCATTGGGAGGGTAGACTTACACCTCTCGGGAAAAATGGCAACCACTGGGTTGTACTTGTTTGTACACCCGAATGGCTACCGCGGGCAACGATGCATACCAGTGGCATCATCCCGGAAGCCTTTCCGGGGCATCGGGAGGGTAGACTTACACCTCCCAGGAAAAACAGGAATCACCGAGTTGTACTTGTTCGTACACTCGAACGGCCACCGACAGCAATGATGCATGCCAGTGGTGTCATCCCGGAAACCTTTCCGAGGCATCGGGAGGGTAGACTTACACCCCTTGGGAAAATGGGAACCACTGTGTTATACTTGTTCGTACACCCGAACGGCTGCCACCGGCAAGGATGCGTGCCGGTGGCATCATCTCGGAAACCTTCCCGGGGCATGGGGAGGGTAGACTTACACCTCCCAAGGAAATGGGAACCGCCGGGTTGTACTTGTTCGTACACCCGAACGGCCACCGTCGGCAAGGATACATGCCGGTGGCATCATCCCAGAAACCTTTCCGAGGCCTCGGGAGGGTAGACTTACACCTCCCAGGAAAATGGGAACCGCCGGGTCGTACTTGTTCGTACACCCGAATGGCTGCCTCCGGCAAGGATGCATGCCGGTGGCATCATCCCGGAAACCTTTCCGAGGCATCGGGAGGGTAGACTTACACATCCCGAGAAAAACAGTAACCGTCAGGTTGTACTTGTTCGTACACCCGAATGGCCACCGCCAGCAAGGATGCGTGCCGGTGGCATCATCCCGGAAACCTTTTCATGGCATCGGGAGGGTAGAGTTACACCTCTCAGGAAAAATGGGAACCGCCGGGTTGTACTTGTTTATACACCTAAATGGCTGCCGCCGGTAAGGATGCATACCGGTGGCATCATGTAGGAAGCCTTTCCGAGGCATCGAGAGGGTAAACTTACACCACCCAGGAAAAATAGGAATCGCCGGGTTGTACTTGTTCGTACACCCGAACGGCCACCGACGGCAAGGATGCATGTCGGTGGCGTCATCCCGAAAACCGTTCCAGGGCATCGGGAGGGTAGACTTACACCTCTCGTGAAAAATGGGAACCGTCAGGTTGTACTTGTTCGTACACTTGAACAGCCACCGCCGGCAAGGATGCATGCCAGTGGCGTCATCCCGGAAACCTTTCCAGGGAGTCTGGAGGGTAGACTTACACCTCCCGTGAAAAATATGCGGAAATCGAATAAAATGTGTAAAACCCGTTGGGAAACTATGAGTTTCCATGTAAAAGGACTTGACGGAATGGTCAGGACCGAACGGACTCGACCGTGCTGGGTGGATTCACCCGGTCGGGAGGGAGGCTACTGGTACCTTCGGACGTGTCTCCGAAGGATTGATACCCGGGCACGTCCTCCGACCTTTCCCTTGCATGGGAAAGGCCTAGCATGGTCGGGGCTTGAGAAAAACGTCATTAAATCACCCGTAAAATGACGAGGAAGGAATGGCTTTCCTGCAGGGAGTCATCGGCGGTGATCAGAAGTCCTCGCTCTAGTGCGGCAAGAAGGCGTTAGGCTTCGAGCGTCTCTCCTCCTTCAGAACCTCCAGCCGGCGTCTTCTCCAAGGGGTGAAAGCATGCCTAAGGACGTCTCCCACGTTTGAATGAGCATTTTTCAAGAGGGTGGAAGCCTGCTGAATGGGGTGGAAGACCCCTTCTTTTCTAAGGGATTTCCTTCCTTCTTTGGGGGGATCCAAAGATGGAAGCCGACACGTATTTCTGTTCAATCACGCGATCAACGTGATTGATTGATTGCGAGATTTAAGTGGTTAAATCTTGTCGTATCTTTCTAATTGATTCCCCTTACCTTTCTGGGTAGTTAACCGGCAGCCGCTACATGGCAGGCGGATACTGGCTAGTTCCATCCAACTACCACACAAAGGCAATTATGTTGGCTCGAATGTGGGCTTTAGGGAGTCGGTTGCCGGATTTTTTCACCGGTATGTCAGCAGCAGGTCGGCTGGTCCCCTGACTCTTCGGTTCAAGTGTGCGTTTTGGGGGAGCCAGCTGTCGGGTTTTTCTACCGGTTTGCTGGTGGCAGGCCAGCTGGTCCCCCGACTCTTCAATTCAGGTGTGGGTTTTGGGGAGCCAACTGTCAGGTTTTTCTTCCGGTTTGCCGGCGGCAGGCTGGTTGGTCCCACGACCCTTCGATTCAAGTGTGGGTTTTGGGGAGCCGGTTGCCGGGATTTTCTACCGGTTTGCCAGTGGCAGGCCGCCTGGTCCCCCGACCCTTCTGTTCAAGCATGGGGGTCAACAAGAACTTCAGTTAATACAAGGCATACAAGGGCATAATTCGACTTGTGGGATAGAGTACATGGCCTTTGAGTCATGAACTAGTGCACAACCATGGCTATCCGCCACAGCCTAATTCTTCCAGACCCCTGGCTACATTGCTAATGTGCATCATTCTCCCTTACGCCTAGGTAATAATTCAAATCTATTGGAATGATATGGCAGGATTTAATTACTTAAATCCTGCAATCAATCCATCATGCGGATGATGGGATGAAACCAAAACATACGCAGAATTTCCTTCCCGAGATCACCCAAAATGGAAGGAAATTCCCTATATAAAGGGTCTTCCGTTCCATGCAAAAGGAGCTTTTTTCAGACGTTCTGAAGGAGAGCTTTTTCGGACATTCTGAAGGAGAACCTTTTTTTTGACGTTCTAAAGGAGAAGCTTTTTTCGACTGTTTGAGAAGCTTTTCTCGACGTTTTGAAGCGTGATTTCAGAGGAGAGCTACTCGGAGCACCGACGTCCTATTGCCGCACTTGAGCAAGGACTTCCGATCATCGCCAGTGACTCCTTGTAGGTAAGCTCCCTCTTTCCCCTGCCATCATGCTCCTGACTTAGCCTCTTTCCTTCGAACCCTGACCGTACTGGACCTTCCCTGCGCAAAGGGAATGGTTGGAGGACTTGCCCGGGTATCATTCCTTTGGATATGCTTTCAAAGGTACCGGTAGCCTCCCTCCCTGTCGGGTAAATCCACCTAGTATGGTCGAGGCCAGTTTGGTCACGATTCCTTCATCGGATCTTTTTATATGGGAACCTACGTTTTCTTATGTGTTTTACGAACGCATCGTCGGGTTTTCTCGGTCCTTTTCTTTGAAGCTCCTGGCCATTGTCAAACGTGTCGTCTCCACTTACAGGCAACTGTCTCTCTGAAGGTGTCCGCCTCTCCCATCTTTTAGGTCTAGGTGTAGAAATCTCTGCACACGAAAGTGGAGGCAGCAAACCGGGTGAACATCTGGTCCCAGACCTAGATGTCCGGTAGGCAGACGGGTAGACCCACCAGACCTATGGCTTTTCAACCAGAGGTCTATAGCGATGGTCACCACGTCTATAGTCATGCTTTACCTATTTCACTCTTATCTCGCCAAGAGAAGCAATGTTGCTCTCTCGAAGCCACAGAAAGACTTCCGGGATGAGGTCATCAGCATGCATCCTTGCCGACGCCGGCCATCCAGGTGTATGAGCATGTACACCCCAACAGTTCCCCTTTACCGGGAGAGGCAAAGTTGCTCTCCCGATGCCTTGGAAAGGCTTCCGAGATGAGGCCATCAGCATGCATCCTTGTCGACGCCGGTCGTCCTGATGTATGGGCATGTACACCCCGATGGTTCTCCTTTACCGGGAGAAGTAAAGTTGCTCTCCCGATGCCCTGGAAAGGCTTCCGGGATGATGCCGTCAGCATGCATCCTTGCCGACGCCGGTTGTCTAGGTGTAGGAGTATGTACAACCCGACGGTTCCCCTTTGCCGAGAGAAGCAAAGCTGCTCTCCCAATGCCCTAGAAAGGCTTCCAGGATGAGGCCGTCGGCATGAGTCCTTGCCGACCCTAGCCAAACTGGGTACATGAACTCTTGTCCCCGGTAGGAAAGGCAGAATGTTATGCATCAACCGGTACCTTTACCTAGCAGTCCAGCATTCCAGCTGGCTATCTTGCCAGACCTTTGGTTCTTTAGCCGAATGGTCCGTAATGGCGACCGCCATGTCTTTCTCTCTCCCCTTTATTGCCAGATCCCATGTGAATCCTCGCATTGGTTGATCTTCACTTGCTTTACCAGAAGGAATAAGACGATTCCTTCCAATGCCCTAGAAAGTCTTCCAGGATGAGGCGATGTTGGGTCGGGCTGACTATCGTCATTTTCCATTTTTAGAGCTGGAGAGAGGTCGGGGTTACTCGGGTTGTCTGGGGGTGCCTAACACCTTCCCCAACAGTACCTTGAGTCCTGTATCCAGTTCTCTCATTTTTTGCATAGTTTTACACGGTTTTATACCATTTCTACAGTTTTTACTATTTTGATGGCAGAAGGACACTTCCTCATCCGATTTTCCTTATTTTTTAACCAAAAATAAGTTGGCGACTCCGTTTAAAGAGCCATCCACCCTACGTGGTGATGCACTCACACAAGCACCTTTCCATTCTCTATACCTTGGCCCATCCTCCGGCAGAGCCGGTGGAACCCTATGGGCTTCCGGGTGATAGCCGGATGAAAGAGAGGATACACATGGTATATTAAAGCTCATACCTTTGCTACCTTCCTTCACATATCCTCTAACTTAGAGATGTTTGGGAGATACCTTAGAATAATTCTCACCAAAATGAGAGATTTGTCATAACATGATCATTTTTATGGTGGCACTCGACATAGGTTTATCTCTCTACACATATGGGGTAATGAGAAAGGAAAATAATTTACTCTAAAATAACTAGGTTAACAAGGCATTAATTCAAATGAAATAGGAAGACTCAACCCATTGCACAATTTAAATTGAAATCCATCTCCACTAAGGGCAATAAGTTACTTTGAATTGGGTTTGGAAATTCTCCTCTTAATATAATAGGGTCTTCCCATTAATTCTAATAGCAACTCTTGAAACTTACATTCCCTCAAGTTTTGTTCTCGAATAAAAATATTAAAGATATTAAAGATGCGAAAATCAAAAATATCAGAGAAGAAAAAAAATGTTTTTTTTTAATTTTGAAATTTTTTAACATACTTAAACTTACTCAAACATACTTAAACCACCTTGAACCTCCCCTCTATACTTAAACTTTGCATTGTCCTTAATGTAAATGGAAAAGTTCAATATAGACAGGGAAATTCATGACACATAATGAATATAATAAACACACCCCCAATATCAATCATGAAAATGTGATGCATGGTGAATAATGCATTGAATTCAACACGATAAGTCATTTGAAATGCATAAGTAATACTTCAGAAAGTGAATACAATTGCTATGCATCAATAAAGAATGATGATAAGGATGTGATAAATTTTTTTCTTGACTCATAGAAATAGTATAATTGAAATATAATACAGTGCCAATATATATGTTTATTCTTATGCTTGTGGAGTTCTAATGGCTTACAAGAAAACCAGGTGGTTTATAAACAGAAACCACTAAACTATAGCCTTATTGGCTTAAGCTGTGTGGTGTTGTTCATCCCCTCCATGAACAGATTGACTTGGAAGAGCACCTTTGTTTCTTAGATTAAGTGAAATAGATATTTGGTTCAGTTGTGTCTCGATTCTTTTAATAGCTTGATCATGAGCAGCAATTTGAGAATTGGACATTAATGCAGTTTCTACTCTTTACATTAAGTGTGCTAATTGTCTCTCAAGATTTTGATCATGAACTGGTTGATTTTTATTTAAATTTAAAGAACTATTGTTCATAGAATTTTCTTCATTAAAAGGCTATCCTACAAATTGAGTTGGTTGTTGGCCTAGGTTTTTCCATGAAAAATTAGGATGGTTTCTCTACCTCGGATTATAAGTAGGGTTGAAATTAGAGTTGTTACATTGATCATACAATAAAACATTAACATCTTTAGATTCATGTAAAATAGGACAGTCCTCTACAACATGACCTATGGCAAAGTAACTTGTACATTTAGGCATGTTAGGCTCAATCTTTTGTTTAAGTTGTAATTCATCAATTTTGTGTATCAAGCTAGCCATTTTAGCTTCTAAGGCAACATATGGTTCAACAATATGTACCCCCCTAGGGGTAGAAATTTGTTCCTGACACACTTTAGCAACACTTTCTCATTAGGCAGTTCTTTTGGCTAGATCTATGTTATCTCGCAACTAACACTTGTAATTCTGTTCTTATATAAATTGTGTATGCAAAATAATTTTAATTCACCGCAAGTGCATGGGTTCAGATGTAATTAGTGTGTAAGTATAGGTTTGTCCACAGTGATTAGTTTTTGCTTGGTGTTTAGCTAAATTGGTGACTTTAGTTAAGTGAAACAATTGATTAAATATCTTATAAGCAATGTCACGGTTGCCTTGTTCCAATTAACCGCTAGGATGGTCTTTAAATACCAATTGTGTTACACTTTCCAGAGGATTTTACTTCCAAATATTAAATTCTTCTTAAACTTTAACATTGTACACTTCAGTTTGCATAAAATTTAACGTTCTGCATAGAAGAAGCACTTAACCCTCAAGGTAGCTCGTAGGTAAATGTCTCTACCCTCGAACTTACACGTGGGTTGTGTTATAACTCTGAGTTTCAGATGTAAAAATAGCACAATTCAATTTGGTAGGCCTTCCTTTTGACGTTGCAAGGAACAGAGGAGGAAGTAGCCAGTGCCGAGAGTCTCTCCTTTAAGGATACGCTCAAGTTATGAAAAGAATAGCAAATACACTACGTGAATGGTTGGAGAAGAGGAGGTCATTAATCTCCTCTTGGAAGAGATGAGTGGGTGGACGATGGAAGATGGAGAAGATGGAAAATGCTCTGTAAATGGGGGATGAAGGAAGAAGGGCAAGGGTAGTTACAAGGCTATGGGACTGTTTTATAGATGTGAGGATTAGCAATTTATGAGCTGGCAATTAACACAGGCATGGTGCACGTCCGGACATGTGAGATCATCCACACAATCCACTACTTCAGCCTGTTCGTCCACGTTCTTCATGGTCAAGCTGTAGCTGAATTAATATTTAATTCTGCTTTGTTACGTAATTCCTGTAGTTACTTATCAAATTTCCCTGCAAATACTTAAGAAATACCTTTTGTGAAATGCATCATATTACAGGACAAATAATTCATAACATTTAGAGCTTAACTGTAATTGCAATTGCTTTAATATCAATGAAATTCATTGCATAGAACAAACAGGGTACAGGTCCGAGGGTAAACCAATTTACCCTTGCGTATGTTCGTGGGTAAACCCTTAACACTCACAATATGGTCTGAGGGTAAATAGCTTAACCCACAGATAAGTGTTGTACATTCAATAGCAAAAGCCCCATGAATCCAGACAAAATCAGGAAGAGATTTGAAGAAGAAAAACTCAAATTTGGGGGTGTTCTTCGCCGTGCACGCCTTGGGTTTGATTTTGTGTTGCTGAGTGGAAGAGAAGGATGACTTGATCAAAGCATTCAAACACAAGCAGATTTACGTGGTTCTCCTTTGATGGGTACTCCACGAATGGCTCTCTCTTGGTGGGTTTCACTATGGAGGTGGTGGTTACAAAGGAGAAGAAGCAAAGAACAAAAGCTTCTTCTTACTTCCTAGAATGGGCGAATTTGGGCTTTTATACTCAAAGCCCAAATTCCATCAATGCCCTTGAGTACATCAAGTTACAAATTCTCATCAAGCAAATACAAACTAGATGGAAGGCACATTCTTTACAAATCTCCACCTTGTCTTTCATCAAGCTCCACCTATAACAAATGAGGAGCCATCAAGACCCATAAGGGTCAGCAGTAATTGTAGACGTTGAGTAAGTCCAAGCAATGCTTGAACTTGCTCTCCACAACCCCTTTGGTAAACATATCAGTTGGGTTGTCCTGGATGTTGATCTTCTTGATCTTTATCCTGTCTTCATTCCTGAGGAAGTGATACTTCACATTAATATGCTTTGTTCTATCATGAAAGACATTGTCCTTGGAGAGACAAATAGCACTGAAACTATCACAGTAGATGTCTGCTTTATCTGTGTGCCAACACAAATCTCCTAACAATCCTTTCATCTAGATTCCTTCCTTAGTAGCTTTTGTCAAAGCCACATATTCAGCCTCAGTAGTAGACAGTGCTACAGTAGGCTGAAGAGTTGATTTCCAACTCACTATAGAACCTGTGAATGTGAAAACATAGCCTAACAAAGACCTTCTTTTATCAACATCCCCTGCAAAGTCAGAATCTGCATAACCTGCCATAGTACAATTCTGATCTGTTGTATATAATAAACCAATGTCAGAAGTTCCTTTCAAGTACCTGAATATCCTTTCACAGCTTTCCAATGTTCCCTACCCAGATTGGACATGAACTTGCTAACAATGCTTAAAGGATATGCTAAATCAGGCCTGGTACAAACAATTGCATACATTAAACTACCAACTGCCTGAGAGTAAGGAACCTTCTACATATCTAATTTATCTGCTTCAGATTCAGGACACATAGCAGAGGATAACTTCAAATTTCTGTCATATAGCGTGCCAATGGCTTTACAAGAAGCCATGCCAAATCTGTTAAGGATCTTTTCAACATACTTCTATTGATTTAAAAATAGCTTACCAGAATTCCTGTCACGCCTAATTTCCATCCCAAGAATTCTTCCAGTTGGACCAAGATCCTTCATTTCAAATTCAGATTTTAATCTGCCCTTCAGCTCCTGGATTACATCAATATTCTTTGCAGCTATGAGAATATCGTCAACATACAAAAGAAGATAAATATGTGTGTTATCATCAAGAGTTCTAACATACACACATGAATCATAATTGCTGCGGCTAAAACCAATTTTGGTAATGAATGCATCAAATCTCTTATACCATTGTCGTGGTGACTGCTTAAGTCCATAAAGAGACTTATTCAATTTGCACACCCAATCATCTTTATTTTTAACCACAAAACCTGTTGGTTGTTCCATCTAGATATTTTCATCTAAATCACCATGCAAGAAGGCCATCTTCACATCCAATTGTTCTAACTCGAGATTCTGTGCTGTAACAATAGACAAAAGCACTCTAATGGATGTATGACGCATAATAGGAGCAAATACCTCATTGTAATCAATTCCTTCTCATTGTGAATAGCCTTTGGCAACCAACCTTGCCTTGTGTTGCACCCCAATGTTGCTTTGAGTCCCAACTTTCTTCTTATAGACCCACTTGCAACCTAAAATATTCTTGTTCTTTGGACGTTTCACAAGCTCCCAAGTTTTGTTTTTATGCAGAGATTGTAGTTCCTCCTCCACTACAGTCATCCAAAGACCAGCATCAGAACCTTTTAATGCAGCTTCATAAGTAGGTGGATCAACAGAATCCTCCACCTCTTCTGCTACTTGTAAGGAAAAAGCAACCAAAGTGTCATAGCCATACCTAATAGGAGGTCTAACGTCCTTTCTAGGATGTTCTCTGCCAATGGTTCTTGGTGGTGGTTGCTCCACCTCTTCCTCCTCAACTGCATTTTCCTGAACACTTGATGAGTTATCTTTTGGTTCAACTTGATCAGTATTACTAGGCTACTATGTATATAACTCCACCTATTCAGGAGTAGTATTCTCAACTTCTGGTAATGCAATTTCCAATTCTTCTGTAGTCTACAACAAAACATTTTCATCAAAAGTGACATCATGACTGTATATCACTTTACCTAATGCAATGTCATAAATTCTATATCCTTTTACTCTAGTACCATATCCAACAAATATGCCTTTCTTGGCTCGAGGCTCCAGCTTCCCATTGTTCACATGGTAATAGGCTGGACATCCAAAGATCTTGATCTTGGAGTAATTTGCAGACCTGTTCATCCACAATTCAAATGGTATCTTACCATCTAGAGCACTAGAGGGAGACCTATTTACCAGATAGGAAGCTGTGTTAACAGCCTCTGCCCAAAAGTTCTTGTTCAAACCTGCATTACATAGCATGCACTGAGCCTTTTCAAGGAGTGTCCTGTTCAATCTCTCTACCACTCCATTCTGTTGAGGGGTATATCTGATAGTATAATGTCTGATAATTCTTGTATCTTTACAAAATTTATTAAACTCTTGAGAGCAAAACTCAAGACCATTATCCGTCCTCAAATATTTGACCTTTCTATTAGTTTGGTTTTCTACTTGAGCTTTTCAATGCTTAAAATTTTCAAAAGCATCACTCTTATGTTTCAAGAAGAAAACCTAATTCATGCGAGAGTAGTCATCAATAATAGAAAGGAAATACCTTGATCCTCCATGAGAAGACTGTCATGTAGGTCCCCAACAATCAGCGTGTATATAATCTAATACTCCCTTTGAACTGTGCTGACCTTTGCTAAAAGACACCCTTTTCTGCTTGCCATATACACAATGTTTGCACATATCAATACAAACTACCTTGTGTCCTTCAAACCTGCCTAGACTACTCAGTCTTTGCATCCCTTTCTGTCTCAGATGACCCATTATTGAGTGCCATATAATAGACAGATGCTCCTGACTTGTTGTAGCTGCTGCAGCTGAGCTAGAAATAGGTGTGCCCTGCAAAATGTATAAGGGGCCAAACTTGACACCCTTCATAACAACCAATGAGCCTTTCACAATACTAATCTTTCCCCCTCCACCTGAATATCTGTAACCCTTAGAATGAAGGGCCATAAGAGAAATTAAGTTCTTACTTAGTTTTGGAACGTGCCAGACATCTTCCAAAACTCTAATCGTGCCATCATTCATCCTGAACTTGATAGTGCCAACACCTACTCTGGAGCATACATTGTCATTGGCCAAGGTCACTTGGCCATCCTCCACCTGCTCATATGTATCAAAGTATTCCATGTACGGAGTCATATAGTGGGATGCTCTTGAGTCCAAGATCCACTGATCACTTGAATAGGCACTACAACAAACTGTAAGAGAGAAGTCACAATCAGATGCAGAATCTGTTTCTACCACTGACGTGAAGGCTTCACGTGCTTGCTTTTTTGAAAGTTGCTGTCGATGCAGTGAATAGTCACGTCGTACTTTTGTGATTTTACCTTCTAGTTGGCTGGTTACGTAGCAGCCGCCTTGAGGGAGTTGGCAACCGGGAGGTGACGTGAAAGGCTTCACATGCTTCCAGCAGATTTTTGATTTTCATTCATCTTACTCAATTTTCGTGCAACTTTTTCAATTTTCGTGCAAGTTTCGTACCATTCAAAGTTGTCAGGAATCATTTTAGCTTTTTCAATTTTTGTTCAACTAGTTTTTGAACCGGTTGCCGCCTCGTCTGGCCGGAATCCGGGTGATGATTTTCCTATAAATAGGAGGTAAGTCATTCAAAATTTCTTCCATCTCCTCTTCTCGTTTCCATCCTTCACTGCCTCACACGAAAAATGTTACAGGTCATGTCCGGCGACCGGCTACTAGGGCCGTGCAACAGTGGCTTGACCTTTTACTGCCAACGTTGAAGAATTTGCTAGCAGAGGAGCTTGTGTGTCCTAATCGTGCTGAGTCTGCCCATCTGTCCATCTTTTTCACACTTACTGACCACGGCTGCGACGCTTCTTCGACCGAGGCCATGTCCTGGTGGTGGCTATCGGAGTGACGGCGAGACTCTGGTGCTTCCAGCTCTTGCCCGCCGGCAAGTGAGGTGGAAGGCGAGGCATCAGCAGAGGCCCCTCCCAAGAGTTCGCGGCATAGGATGCGCCGCAAGATGATAGTGTACCGGCAACAGTGCCTCCCTGGAACTTCATCAGTGCCGCTGGAAGTCCCCGATGACACGGCGTTAGATGCGAAGTCGGTCCGGCTGGCACTACCGTGGTACCGCACCCCGACCGGCTCTGAGGAGGCGGCAGCCAATGGCGTTTCTCCCCTCGATACTGACCAGGAGCTGATGTTCTCCATGGACGATCGCCTATCCATAAAGAGTGTTCTATACGACAGGTTGGCTAGCTTCGACCGACTGCCGGAGTTGGAGTAGCTGTTCGCCATGCAGGGCCTACTTTCCTTCATCCGAGACTTCTGCCGAGTGGAGACCATCCCCGGTCTGGTGGCTGAGATGTACTCCAACCTATCGGACGTGGAGTCGCAACTAGTCATGGGCCTTCAGTTCGGGCCAGTGGAGTTCTCCTATTTGAGGTGTTGGGTCTCCGCTTCACCGGCCTGGACATCTTCTCTCCCCTGCTGAGCCTTCCCTGGAGCATCGGCGACATCAGCGTAGTAGTTGCCACGGGAGCCAACTTCAACCAACGGGTTGTCAAGGCCTAGGACCTGAACCTCGTTGCCCACCTTGTTTCCTTCGTCCTCAACAACATGATCCTCCTGAAGGGAGGACACTGGGACAAAATTAGTGTGGCAACCTATCTCGCAACTTTCGTGGTGATAACAGGTTGCCAGGTGAACTGGGCAGTGGCAATTCAGTGCCAGATGCGTGGTGTGATCATCCCGGGCCGGCGGCCTCCCAACCAGTTGCTGTTCGGGGAGGCGATGGTGGAGCTAGCCGGCTTCCTACGTGTTTCAACCGGTGGTTAGCCGAAAGTCCCGCTCCAAACCCGACCCATCACGTCGGTCGAAGTGGGCCAGATCATCATCCAACAAGCGGTCGACCGAGCGCCGGCCCAATGCTTCTACTACTGCTTCTCCAGGTTCGTCTGCTGGTAGGTCTTCCTCGGACTCACTGCTCGTCGACTGCTTGCGCACAGTGATAGAGCCTCTCAACTCTCGAGATGAAGTTCTCATCCGGATAATGAGCCGCGAGGACCGATTGGTCCACCTGTTGGAGCGGATGGAGTGTCGGGAGGAAGCACGGGAGCAGTGGAGGCAGGACCATCAAAGGTTCAAGCCCTAGAGGTTCGACTCCCGGAGGACTACTAACAAGGATTAGCCTTGTGTACCTGCTTGTACTTCAAATCATAAATAATATCAACTTCACTTTAACGAAATTTTACGTACAACTGTTCCCCCAAGAATTTGTGTGTATGCGAGTGAGATGCGGGGCAACGATACGAAGAGAGCGTTCATACCATGGTGGGAATCTGGGAGCCGGCTGTCGGGTTTTCTTACTGGTTTGCCGGCGGCGGGCCGGTTAGCCACCCAATCCATACATTTAAGTATGGGTTTCGGGGAGCCGACTGTCGGGTTTTCTTACCGATTTTCCGGCGGTAGGCCAACTGGCCACCCGATCCATACATTTAAGTATGGGTTTTGGGGAGCCGGCTGCTGGGTTTTCTTACCGATTTGCCGGCGGTGGGCTGGCTAGCCACTCGATCCATACGTTTAAGTATGGGTTTCAGGGAGCCGACTGCCTGGTTTTCTTACCAATTTGCCAGCGGCGAGCTGGCTAGCCACCCGATCCATACGTTTAAGTATGAGTTTTAGGGAGCCGGCTGCCAGGTTTTCTTACCAGTTTGCTGGCGGTGGGCCAACTAGCCTCTCTCACCATTGGTCGATCTTACTTCTGGGTACCTACATTTGGCGAGCAGCTGCCAGCTGGTTTATCCGGCGGCCCTTCCTTCTCCTGCGTAACATTTCATTTGGCACTAATCCTTGTCATGGCATCCAACTGTCTGAGTTCGGCGATGCGTAGAGGGCCTTGTTTGTCCTTGGCAGCCCTCTCTTTTTTCGTGTGACATTTCATCTCGTGTGGGTTGTGGTCTAGGCGTCCAGCTGTCTGAGCTGGGCAGTGCGTGTGGGCAAGCTTTCCTCGTTCCTACATGGAACAGTCAATGTTCTGGCGTGGGTTGCGTTGAGGAGTCGACCATCCCTGGCTGATTTACCCGGTGCCCCCCTCTTTTTCCGCGTGACATCTCGCCTCGAGTGGGTTTTGGTCCGGGTGGCCGTATCTCCTAAGCGACAGCCGGCTAAATTATCTGACTGGCTTGTTCACCTACACACTCGTTTGTATATTAGTTTCCAAAAGTGAGGAGGGAGTGTTGTTCCCTCCTCTTATCCGTGAATATCTGTGCTGAGTTGTGTGAGGAGGTTGGGATGCTCTCTGGTGACTCTCTTTCCTGTGTTTCGTCTTGTTGGCTTTGTAAGAAAAGGGGCTTCAAGCGGCTACCTGCGATGGAGTCCGTGCAAGTTAGCTATTCCGACCCAATTGTGCTATTTGGACCTACAAGGGAATGGAAGGTGTCTCACCTCACGTCAAAAGACAACCGCTCAGACATTCACGCATGTGAGTTTGGAAACGTGGTTCCCTTGTCCGTCGGAAGTGACCCTCAGGCGACAAAGATGGGTCGAGAGGAGAGATTCGAGAGTTGTCCTTCTGCCCATAGTGATGCTAATTCTTCCTCCCAAGTTGGCTCTGGGGTTGTAGAGATGATGGATAGAATCATACGGGTTCCAGAAACGTGGGCATCAGAACCCGGGGGTGGAAGCGACTTTCAGCAGGATGCCAAGCCCAATGCTGCTAAGGACGCAGCTGCTGGCAAGTCTTTTATACAGGATGCCAAGCCCTCTGTTGACGACTTAGTTGGGATGTCAAGCCCTAGGACAAGAGAAAAAGGTAGAAGTAGGTGTCGGCAAATGGGTTTCGACACCCGGTTGTGTTGGTGGACTTCGATGGGTTGCCTAGCCCTAAAAGAAGGGATACTTGGTCAATCACGACAAAGCCAGGTATGGGACTACCAACAAATGGCAGAATCCTAACATCTACCCTTCCCTTACACAGGAGTCCATATGCTTTCCAGACCCAGCAACAAGTAACTTTTCCTTTTCTTTTTCTTTTTCTCTTTTTCTTTTCCTTTTTCTTTTTCTCTTTCCTTGCTCTTTTTGTTTTTCTTTTTTATTTTTTGGTTTTTTCTTTTTCCTTTCTCTTTTTTTATTCTGTTGAAGAAGGATTCTAGCCACTAACTTTTCTTCTTCTCTCTTTTTTTTTTTGTTCTTTTCTATTACAAAATAGAAGATTGAAATAAGAAAATTGAATAAAAGAAACTAGCCCTCCCCACGTGCTATTGGCAAGCAAAATAACCCGACGTTGTCACGGCTATGTCCAAGGGGGAATACCTTACCTAGAGGGAGTCAAAGGTTGTGATCTCCCTCATTGTCAGGTGGCACTCGGGCTAGGTAAAAATGGGAGGTTGGATACTCATTTGAGGGGAGAAGTGATTTCTCGTCAGTATTTCGTAACCACTCAGAATCGGCAAAGACCATGGGGATAAGAACGAACCTGAATTACTCACCTTGTTCCATTTTTGTGCCATCAGAGTTAAACAAGATGGGTGCTCGGGTTTTCGATGTAGAATTCTAGATGTAGTTGGTGTCACTCTTGGGGTCAGTAGTTCGTCCCAGAGGTCCGGATAGCACTTCTTGAGTCAAATGTGCCACCTACTGCTGCAAACTATTCTCACCGTCGGTTGTGGATATGGCTGCTGGGTAAGTCAGAGGTGGCAGCCAATGGTGGGCCGGTTGGACGATGGAGCGTGTAAGTATTGGGCAACAGGCTGTGGATGATGGCTGGGTTGTTTTACAGCTCCTAGGTGTTTCTTCCGGAGAATGGTGAGTCAGTTGTTTCATGGTTCTGAGACTGAGGGGATGCAAGCACATTTCGATGGATTATGACCCAGAACACATACGAACATGTGGGGTGAAGTTTTCGGCAAGTTTTGTCGACCATCTTCCTTTCCCACATGGACGAGGCAGGACGACTAAAGAGTTGGACCTGCTTATCATGTGTGCATCGTGTGTGCATCGTGTGACATGCGAGTCATAAGAGGGAATTCACCGAGGAAGGGAGCGTACCTGTCTGGACCTAACCTCTCAGTCAGTCGATGGGAAGTCAGACGGAGACGTCAATCGCCAGCTTGTCTGAAGGCGGTGGCCGTGGTGAGCCCCATTCATGCTTATCCCTCACAGCCATAGGGAATTGGCCTCTTAGTTGGCTGGTGGGGAGTCGGTCTGAGGAGCTAGTGGCCGGCTTGTCTGAAGGCGACGGCTGTAGTGATCCCCGATTGAGTTTGTCTTCCTTGGTCCTAGGGAGCTGGCCTCTCGGTCAGCTTGTGGGGAACTACCTCGTTGCGTCTCACCCTTGGTTTGGAGGGGCAAAATGCCCCTAGTTCTGCCTCGAGGTACGAGTCTTTTGGAAGAGCTAGGCGGCTTTCCGGTTGGAAGTGCTGGCGGCCGGTTGGATAGTGTCGTCGGCCAGTTAAAACCCCTAGAAGAAGTTGGTTGTTCAGGGTCGCGAGGAGCCGGTCTGAGAAGCCAGAAGCTGGCCTTTCTGAAGGTGGAAACTGCGATAATCCCCAGTTGAGCTCGTCCTTCATGGCCTTTGGGGAGCCGGTGCAAGAGGCCAGTGGCTGGTTGGTTTGAAGACAGCAGCCGCAATCATCCCCGGTCAAGTTGATCTTTCATGACCGTTGGAAGCTGGCTTGTTGGTTTGAAGGCGGCTGGGCGGCTTTCCACTTGGAAGTGCCGGCGGCCGATTGGTTTGAAGGTGGAAACTGCTATGGTCCCCGGTCAAGTTGTCTATGGGTAGAATTTCTTCAGCTGTGACAGATTGACCAAGCCGAACTCTTGTTTGGTGGCTTCATCAAGAAGGTAAACAGCCCTCATGCAGAGAGTCTTGGTGACGACGTACGGGCCATGCCAATTTGGGGAGAATTTCCCTGTGGAACCTGTTGGGAAGGTGGCACAAAGGACTAAGTCACCAGATGTGAGTAGCCAGGGATGAACTTTCTTGTTGTAAGCCCTTGCCATCTTTCGCTGATAAGTTTGCGCATGGTCCAATGCCCTCAACCTTCTCTCGTCTAGGAGGTTGAGTTGTAGCAGGCGCGATTCTGACCACTGGTCATCGGAGTCTGCTGCTTCCTTGAGGATGTGAAGGGACGGAAGTTCCACCTCCACCGGCAATGTTGCTTTAGACCCATATACTAGCGAGTATGGTGTCGCTCCGGTGGTGGTCCGCAAGGATGTTCGGTAGGCCCAAAGCGCATACGGGAGGTGGTCGTGCCAATGTGTTAGGACCATCTTCTTGAGAATCCGAACCAGCATCTTGTTAGCTGCTTTGACCACTCCGTTCATCTATGGCCTGTAGGGGGACGCCCTTAGGTGACAGATATGGCATTGCTTGAGATAGCTCGTGACCTGCTTGGCTGTAAAGTTGGTGCCATTATCGGTCACCACCTTGAAGGGTACACCATACCGGGTGACGATGTAGTTGCGTAAGAACCTCTGGGTGGCAGCTGTTGTGACTGTTTTGTAGGATGCTGCCTCCACCCACCTGGTGAAGTAATCGATGGCCACCAGTATATATCGGTGTCCATTGGTGGCTGTCGGCTTGACCTCACCTACCACATACAAGGCCAACATGGAAAATGGCCAAGGGGAAGCCATGTTGTATAATTCCTTGGGGGGTGCGTGGATGAGGTTCCCATGTACCTGGCACTGGTGACAGCGACAGATGTACGTGGTGCAATCTGCCTCCATTATGCTCTAGTAGTAGCCTTGGAGCATGATCTTTTTCGCCAGGAGGATCCCGTTCATGTGGGATCCACAGACACCTTCATGGATTTCCTGCATAACCGTACATGCCTCAGGTGAGGTTACTCATCGGAGAAGAGTCTGGTTGTGAGATCTTTTGTACAGCTGTCCCCCGCTGAAGACATAGCCAGTTGCCAGTCTTGATTACGTACGTCTGTCTTGGGTGGTAGCCTCTGATGGGAACTCTCCGGTCTCCAAGAAGTTTTGTACGTCTGAAGACCAGGGACAGTCTTCTTGCTGTGAGTTCTCTAGATCACCGTTTGGGGACCTGGGATCTGCATTGTTTATTTCGTCGACCAGGGCCAGTTCTCTGTATTGGTTGGTAGTTTGCCGGCTACTGGGGCGGCTAGCCGGATGTAGAGTCGAGGGTCTAACGTCTGCCTGTTCAAGGACTTCTGTGAGGTGGTAGATGTTTTCACTATAGGCTGGCTGGTGAAGTGTTGTGACTTCTATGGCTATGCTCCAACCCTCCCTGACCGCTACCCATGATGCTAGGACGGCCAGAGCGTCCGCGTACAGGTTATGCTTGCGGCCGATGTGTTGGAATTGGATGAATTGGAAGTTGCTTGCTAATTCCAGTATGAGTTCTTGGTACGGCTGGAGCTTGGGGTCTCGGGTCTTCCACCTATTGAGGGTTTGAGAGATTACTAGCATGGCATTGTCGAATACGCGCAGGTGGGTGACCCAAAGTTCTAGCGTGACTCGTAGCCCCATGATGCAAGCCTCATATTCTACCTCGTTGTGCGAGCATGTGAATAGAAGCCGCTTGGCTACGGGCAGCATCCGTCCTTGGGGGTCCACTAAGACGACCCCTACCCCACGACCTTTAGTGTTGACCACTCCATCGAAGTACAAGGTATGGGGTTCCGGCTGGTCAAGATCTGGCTGGTCTAGATTCGACTGGTCTGGGCCTGGCTCATTGATGGCGAAGATGGGCTCATTTGGGAATGAATCCTCCAACGGTTTGTAATTTGGCAAGGGCTGGTGTGCCAGTTGGTCGGCCATGGCTTGGGCCTTCATGGATTTCTAGGATACATACCGGATGTCGAACTCTGCAAAGAGCATTTGCCATTTCATGCATCTGCCTACCAAGGCCGACTGGTCGAAGAGGTAGCGCAGGGGATCCAGGCGGCTAAGCAACAAAATCGGATAGACCACCAGGTAGTGTCGTAGCTTTTTCACCGTCCAGACCAACGAGAGGCGGTATTTTTCAATCAGCTCATACCGTTCCTCTACCTCGGTAAACTTTTTACTGAGGTAGTATATGGCCTGCTCGATTCTGCCAATGGTATCATGCTGGCCCAGCACCACGCCCATGGAAGAAGTCATGACCGATATGTATAGGAAGAGCAGTCGCCCAGGATGAGGCGGCATGAGAACCGGTGGCCGGGATAGTTGTCGCTTGATGTGGTCGAAGGCCACTTGGCATTCTATTGTCCATGTGAAGCTGGCATTTTTCTTTAACAACTTGAAGAAGGGCTCGCAAATTGGCGTGAGGTGCGAGATGAAGCGCCCAATGTATTGTAGCCTTCCCATCAAGCTCCGGATCTGTTGTTCCGTCTGTGGGTGAGGCATATCTAAGATTGCTTTTGCTTTGTTGGGATCTACCTCAATTCCTTGTTTGCTGATGACGAAGCCAAGGAGCTTTCCGATGGTGACCCCGAATGTTGATTTTGACGGGTTTAACCTGAGCTTGTACTTCTTTAGGCACTCAAACAATCTTCTTAAGTGTTTGAGATGCTACTGATGAGTGCACGCCTTCACTACCATATCGTCGATGTAGACTTCGACTTCTTTGTGCATCATGTCATGGAAGAGGGTGGTCATGGCTCTTTGATAAGTAGCACCAGCATTTTTGAGCCCGAATGACATCACCCTGTAACAGAAGACGCCCCAAGGGGTTGTGAACGCGGTCTTCTCCTTGTCTTCTTCTGCCATGAGGATTTGATTGAATCCAGAGAATCCATCCATGAAGGAATACACCCCATACTTGGCGGCGTCATCTACCAAGACATCTATGTGTGGTAGTGGGAAGTTGTCCTTGGGGCTAGCTTTGTTGAGGTCCCGATAGTCGACACACATGCGTACTCGCCCGTCTTTCTTTGGGACAGGTACCATGTTTGCCACCCATTCTGGGTAGAAGACAAGCTGGGGGAATCGGACATTCAACTGTTTGTGGACTTCTTCCTTTAGCTTCTAGGCCCATTCCTGTCTCATTCGCCGAGCTTTTTGCTTCACAGGTCGGGCTCCCGGTTTGAGGCTTAATCGGTGGACTGCTACCCGTTCATCCAAACCGGGCATGTCTTCATAATCCCATGCAAATCCACGAATTCTCGTAGGAGCACGAGGAGTTGTTGATGGTAGGGCTCGGGCACCTCTTTGCTAATTTTTGTTTCTTTTTGATGCCGTTCATTCCCAAGGTTTACAAGTTCGATTTCGTCAGTAGACGTTATGCCGGTAGATTCAGGTGGTTGGACCCACGGGCCCTCTTCTTCAGACTCTTGATAAGGATCATCAATGTCTTCTGTGGCTTGTTGACCCTTGAGGTGAAAGGGCGTTGAATGATGGATCTGGCGGGAGCGGTGCTCGTGGTCTTCCAGCTGGGTGTTGGGTAGGTGGACCGGCTACCGGTTCGAGGTAGTGGTGAACCTCGGGAGTGCTTTAGAGGAGACGGCGGTGGACTTGTCGTACCCGTCTACTTGAGGTGTCGTGCCATCAGGCTCCATCTATTGTTCTGGTCACCGAGCGTTCAAGCAGGATGAGAGGCAGAATGCCCCTAGTTCTATCCCGGTGGGAGGAACCGGCTACCTAGTGGATAGGAGGTGGAAACCAGATGGAGTCCCGGACGAAAATGCAGTAGACTGGTGACATTCGCCTGTTTGAGTGACTGGGGCAGAGGAGGGGCAGAATGCCCCTAGTTCTGCCTTGTGATGTTGGCCAATATTCTGTTTGTGGAAAATGTCACCCAGACTAAGTAGGCTGGCTGTTCTGACTCCATGATGCGGTGCCCCTGTTAAGGGTTGATAGTTTTCGGCTGATCTGGCCGGTGCCAGAAGGATCGGTTGTCCACTGTGCTAAGCGAGAGACTTGGTATGATTGCCAAGTCCCGGTTGACTTGGCCAGGTTGCCAAGTTAGTGGCTGATGAGGATGCAACTGCTGGCGCACTTGCGCATGGGATGCCAAGCCTTATTGTTGGAGGAGCAGGTTCCGGTGTGAGTCGCCCAGAAGCCATCAGGCTTGCCTCTTGACGTTGATGACCTGCAAGCCTGGAGTGTCCCCACCTAGGTCATTAGGTGGGTGTTGCGGTGCTAGGTTGAAGGAGAGGAGGAAGGAGCGCACCTTGTCATCTCCTTTCCCTGTACAAACCAGTCAGATGCAACGTCCGTTTCCAAAGTTCCTCCCTATAGGATGGGCGATGGCAAGGGAGGTTGGTGAAGGTTTGGATCCCCAGTGCATGTCGGAGATTCTCCAAACAGTCGCAGCAGACCGTCCTCTAGCTCCTGGTCTAGCTGCAGGTTGTCCTCCTAGGGCTCCATGCACCTGGAAAGATAGTCATAGGCATTTGGGTTCTAGAGACCGGTGGTGAGGTGGCAGTCAGTTCCAACATCGAGTGTTGCAACCCGGAAGGTGC
The DNA here is from genome assembly GCA_024699675.1 of Amphibolis antarctica. Classification (NCBI taxonomy): domain Eukaryota; kingdom Viridiplantae; phylum Streptophyta; class Magnoliopsida; order Alismatales; family Cymodoceaceae; genus Amphibolis; species Amphibolis antarctica. The sequence goes on from JAMKPZ010004384.1 coordinate 22,076, forward strand.
CACGGCAGCCATGGATTGTCCTGGGTGGTAGTAATTCTCTACTAGTATGACGATGACCTCCCCCTTCCATAGGAACTTAAGCATCCTATGAAGAGTTGAAGGTATGATGGAGTTCTGGTGGAGAAATGGGCGGCCCAGGATGAGATTGTAGCTTGGTGGGATGTCCACCACATGCACGGGAACCTTGAAGGCTGCTGGTCCGATGACCAGGGGAAGGACAACCTCACCTTTGGCTTCATGAAGAGTGCCGTTGAATCCTCTCATCACCCGGTCGGTGGGGAGCAAGTCTTGTTCTTTAATCCCTAGCTTGTGCAGGACTTGTAGTGGGCACAAGTTTAGCCTAGATCTGTCGTCGATCATGACCATGGGGATGCATAGGTCCTTGTATTGTACCTGGATATACAAGGATTGGTTGTGGTCGGCCCCGGCCGGTGAGAGGTCTAAATCTGAGAAATAGACTAAGGAGGGGACTGTTACTGTGGCCACCATTCCTTCTATGGCCCCAGGAGTGAGACCTTGGTTCACCTTCACCACCTGTAGTGCTTTGAGGACTGTTTCTCAGTGCTCGGTAGAGGATCGGAGTAGATCCCATAGTGAGATATCTACCCGTATCCCCTGTAGCTGGATTGACAAGTCTGAGGGTGGTCGTGACTGGGCGACCGGTGCTGATGAGGCGGCTGCCGGTACTGACGAGGTGGCAGTCGATTGACGACTGCCGATTGATGTTTGGCCCAGTACTCCTGGGATGGAGATCCCTCCAGGGCGTGGCTTTGGTTGATATACCTAACCGGACCTGGTTATAGCCACACATGTGGACAGCTGTTGTGAGATGACTACCTCCTTGCCTTTGTGTTGTTCGAAAGTGAGTGCAGCTGGAGGGGAAGGCCCGGTCACAGGCGTGAATTGTTGCTTTGCCAGGCAAGCTTGGAGTGCCAGCCAAGTCAGCGGTTGAGGCCTTGGGGATTGGAGGCACCGCAGGGATGACCGTTCTAACTGGGGCAGCTGGTGAGTAGAGAATTACCTTGGGTTGAGTCGGTATGGTTGTCACGATGGCCGGCTCCATTAACGCGGTAGCCAGTTCCATTGACGCGGCAGCCGTAGGTGCCTGTTGCAATGTAGGCCTTGAAGACTTCCTCCTCCTCCGGTGGCTGTTGATTGTGAGGATGGAGGACTGGAGTTGTTGGTAGTATGGTTGGAGTTCTTCAAGCGTCGGCGAGTGGTTGGCCGGATGGATGAGGTTGACCGGGCTCAGCCAGGGGACCTTAGTTTCCAGTGGCTGTGCCGAAGGGAGGGATCTCTTTGTCCATTGTCCGTGCTTGGTTGGACAGGCGGAGACTGGCTGCATACGCCAGAACCCTTCGAGCGGATGCCTCCTTCGAGCACCCAAGAAGATAGTGCTCACCTGGGAGTTTCTCATATGATTTGGGAAGGTCTACTGGCTCGACTCGGGAGATATGGGAGGCTGTTAAAGCTTAATGGTACTTGAGTTGATAAGCCGCTGGATAGCTTGTCTCAGCATCTGGCAATGGTCTGTTGCGGGGCCAGTAGACCTGTGATATTCGCAGTACTGCTGCGAATTGTACCAGGTAGGAAGAACAGCTGGGGGTGGTTTGACAAGAGGGAGCGTGAGCTGCGCCTGGGCCATGTGGAATACCTGGCTCAGTGATTCTGAGAGTGGCGTGTATTCTGTTATGCGCGGCTGCTGCGGCTGTGGGGGTGGCTGGCGTGGTTCACGCTGTTGCTACTGACTGGGGCGCTCTTAGTTGACGCCTGTCTAACCACCATTTTGCCCCTAGTTCCTTTGCCAAGACGACATCGGGGGTGTTGCCTGCCATTGCCGGCGAGCCGGTGGCTCGAGTGCGGCTGCCAGTGGTGGAGCCTTCAGCCTCTAAGGCTGTTGATTCGGGGCCGCTCGAGTGGTGTAGACCGGCTACTGAACTGGGGTGATTGTCGGCAAATGGTACTCTTGGGCCGGAGCGTATACCTGCTGCAGCTAGTATGGTGGTGGTGCGGCTGCCACAACGGTCACGGGAGACGACCACGCATTGTCATTCCTCTGGGGGCCACGGTTGTTCCTCGTGTTGTCACCCGTGGTCGACGGCTAGGGACGTATGTTTCCCCCGAGGTTGGCCCCAAATGGAAGGGTTGAGAATCTCCCCAATTTCAGGAACCCCTCCAGGCGGCTGCCGGCTTTGATTAGCTGGGAAAAGGTTGAGTACAACTAGGTACACAAGACTGCCGCCAGTGACGGCTGAGCACCTTGTACAATTATGTCCAAAGAGTCTTCCTCAGCATGTTTGTCTCAGATTTGGGATGCCAGGGCCCACCACTTGCCGATGTAGCCACTAAACGACTCATTCTCACGTTGGCAAAGTCAACGGAGATCTTCCAACTTTGGTGCTAGGTCTAAGTTGTACGCGTACTGTTCCTGGAACATGTATGCCAGCTATTCCTAGGTGTAGATCTTCATTAAATCCAAGGACATGTACCAGGAAAGCACAGGTCCATGGAGAGATTTGCATATGAATTAATTCATGGAACCACACTGCAGAAGCAAGCAAGGATAATTGATGAATAAGTTCAGTATTGTAGCCTCCATCAAACAGTTGGATCTTGTAATAATAGAGATCATCCCAAGCATAATAAATAAGAATTTCTCCATTGATGAAATAGAAACCCTTGATTTTTCCTACAAAAGGTATGTCAGGTGTTCCCAAATTTTTCAGTTGCAATTCAATGTAGACTCGATTCCATTCCCATTTTGCAATGTCCTATACTCTCCAAATTTCAACTTTCATATCATCATCCCACCATCTAATTA